>QVIK01000017.1:0-37069 GCA_003957845.1 Oidium heveae | reverse complement strand
GGGGGGGGGGGGGGGGGGGAAGGGGAAGAAAAGAGGAAATACGTATTTCCTGTCATTCTATGTCGTGTTACAATTTTCTACTTTTAATTTTTCTTCCTTTCTTCACTTAAACTGTATAATGTTACCCCTTTCAAATAGAATATTTGGTTCAATCTAACCACTCACAAATCTATATCACAACCCTAGTTCTTACCTAAGACCTAAGTAACACTATGGACGCTGCACATGAATTCGAAAATATTTCAGAGACTTGCAGCTCCTAAGCTTTGCCAGGACAAAGCAAAGTTTGAACTCAAATATAACAGTGGTGGCAGACTCATATCAAAGGGTTGCCGGTGATAGAGGGAAAAAAAAAAAAAAAAAAAGAATTTGCATCTAGTTTGATAGATAGCCCATTTCAACTAATAGTGCGCCTTCAGAAAAATAGATATTAGAAAATCGGAATCTCTACGGCTGAGCTTAATCTCGAGCCTTCTTTTGATATAGAGATCATCCTTTAGCTCATCGCTTAAGATCACTTTCAAAGACGTCTAATCCAGCAACTATTGAGATCAGAAGTGGGCCCCCAAAAAAAAACAAATTCTCACGAGCTTATGTCAGAATGATGCCAAATAACTCGTAATTAGTCTAAAGACGAAGAGCTCATGGAGCGGATGCCAATTCAAATGCTACTTGATGAATTACATCAAGCTAGGTGGAATACTTAGGTCAGAATAAATCAGGAGAATAAGCTACCATATCCGTTCTATGTAAGCCTACAATGTCTTGACTTGCTTAAAATATATCCATACACAATAGTTTTGGATTGTACCTACAAAACTAACCAGTTCAACCTACCATTGGTATACAATGTTGGAATAACGAGTTTCAATAAATCTCTTAGCGTCGTAATTGTACTCATAATTATATTTCAATCTTCACTAATTGTATTCCACAGCATTCTAGGGCCGTTCAGACTTGGAATTTCAAGCATAAATTTGTACTTGAATTAAACTTCAAGCTAAACTGACCCTATTCATATCACTTACAAGCTCAGTGAAGAGATACAGTTGATATCATATGTATTTATTAGTCGAGTATATTATTAACCAGTCACGGGACCCATCTAATTAACAATGATATTCTACTGCCACACCTGAAGAAAAATCGAAACATGAGCAAAAATAAGGGACATGGGGGTGCTAATAACTTTTCCCAATTAAAATCTCCATTTAGGATTTGGTCTCTTGATTATTCATAATTTTTGAGTTGAATAAAGATTAACAACTATGCATATCTGCTAGTAGAAGATAGGATTCCTGAAAATGTACATAACAAACGCGTTCAAGTGTTTCGCACTAGTCTACCTTTAGATGATAATCAGCCTAGCTAGAATAGTAACCTGCGCTACGCTTAAATTGCTCGTATATGCTCTCTGTTTGGACAGAAAAATAATGGGCTGACCGGGTTAAAAATTATTTCTTTCTAGAGTCGTTATAGCATTGGATAACTAATCGGGCTTTTGCAAAAGCTATTGTTGATTTTCATTCTTAATTGTGTCAACTCATCTTGATCCAATGTTCTAATATTTCATGGTAGATTTTTCATGTCAATGATGGAAAATGTCTCTTTTTCTTACAAATCGCTTAAATCCTTATACCTTGCTTCAGCTTATTGAATGCCACATGAATGAATTGGGATAGTAAGTAGAGGATAGCCAGCACTTATAAATTTAACTGAGTCATTGAAATGTGCTGGTAATCGGCTGTAACGTTCTGGGTTGCGTCGCTCGATTAATTGAGGTTCAGGTAACGGTGGTTCATTTTCGGTAATGGACTGATCTTTTTAGATTAGAAACAGTTTGACAGAAGTAACCCCGAAATCTGTAGGAACACTAGATAATTGAGCTCGGCATATGTCTCCTTCAATACCAAGTAATTTAAAAGGCCCTTCCCAAGGCTTTGAATTAGAGTTATTTCTCCAAACGAGAACATCAGAGTGAATTGGTGTGTCCTTAACATTTTCTACAATTGGCCTATTTCTTTGATGCAGTGCTTCTTTTACCTGATGACTTGTGCGTATTTAAGAAGCTTCTGCCATTTGATCTTTGATTGCTGTGGCTCTTTTTGCGATAAAAGGCTGTGGGGACCGAAAAAACTCATGCGCGGGTAGCAACCAAATACTAGAAGGGTGGAAACTAAACCTCCAGGACCTACGATATCATTTATCGCCTTGAATTTCATCTATAGGATCTAGAAGATTGGTAAAGACGAAATTCTTTTGACTTGTCAAGATCTTTCTTGATAAATCCTTGCCCTGCTTAGATCGAATTATTCTTGTCGGCTTCTTCATGCGGGTTATTGTATTGGATGTTGACAGAATTAGATTTCTTTTCGGGAATTAAAGAGAGATTTGGACTATATCTTTAAGATATATAAGGAAAATCAAAGTTTATCGTATCTGATATTAATTGTTCTTTGATTTCACCTTCGGTCCATTTCAGTGGGACTTTTTGATGTATCGTGTCGAAAAGTGTTTGAGCTATAGGACAACCTCATCCTTTTTGCACTAACATATCGCGACGTCTAAGTTAGTTTCTGAGTATTACGATGAATTTGTTTTGGACAACTTTAAAATCTTCCAGCCGCCTATCTTGAAATACTCTTGCTTAAGATGTTTATATGCTCTTGAATAAATATCTGAAGCTTGTTATGAAGTTTTATAGGTGTCTCGGGATCATTGTCTTTGGAGGCACCCATTTTTCAACGGCTTTTTTTTACTATCGAGAGAAGATGTATCATGTAAATAAAGCTACTCAGGCTATCCTATACTGAGGATTTAGACGAAGCTTTGAATATATGATATTAACGGTTGCTTAACGTGGACGTAGAGAATTGAGTGTGTTTGGATATCACCGTCAATTCTCCGTGAATAGAAAGAAAATTTACAGAGGCCGTTTGAAGCACGGAGTAGGTACACTTCGTTTTATCCTTTAGCAAAATGCTATCAATAGAAGGTAGCGAAGATCGATCTTTCGAATAGTGATCAAATTACCCTAGTCATCCAGCTACCCAGTGTATTGATAACATCATTGCCATCAAAACCGAGAGTATGAAAATTTCTTGTCAGGATGCCTTCTATAAGATTTCGGTGGTATCTGTTACACGAGTTTGACGATGAGTCTACCTCAATCATGTTGATATAATCTGCAGTACTCTCATTCTTAGCTTAGGGAAGGTTTTGGGAGACAAAGGCTCATCATGGTAGGCGGCCGCGCATTACATAATGGAGTTAAAAAAACGATCGGTCCTTAGGAATTCCCCATACAGTAGGGGCAGTAATTTTTGGCATTCTAATTGACACATTTGAGCAGGGGCTCAGAGGAGCAATTTACAAGGGATAGAGCAACTACCAAATGGAAGTGGGTTCAAGGCAAGGATCAAATGACGTCAGTGCTCTACGTTGAAAATTTCAGAACTCTGAGTTTTTAATTTCCCTATGATAAATGGATATTGTGGAAGCAAACTTGAAAAATTTCGAAGGATTTCATTTATATATATGTACAGAAGTGCGACCGATTAGTTCTCTATATTAATATATCAACTGTTCTATCTTTTTCGAAAACTCGTCAAAATATTATTTTAAATCTTTATTACTCGGGATTTTTATCTATATCAAATTATTTAATAATGAAATATGTTCTTGTATCAGGAGGTAAATTTTTTTCTAAAAAGTATCATCAGAGAATAAAAGACTAATAAATTGCTAGGAGTGATCTCAGGAATTGGAAAGGGAGTTATAGGTATAGAATCAATTAAGTGTCGGAGTAAACATCATTAACTTGCCCATAGCCTCCTCCACTGGCTTACTGCTGAAGACAATCGGATTGAAGATAAGACTTTTATCCTGATATTTAATATTTATAACTAACTTAAGTCCACGTTACCTCCATTAAAATCGATCCGTACTTGAATGTTGATGCTGGCACAATGTCTCCGACAGAGTAAGCACATTTTCGAAATCTATTTGTAACCCAATTATATCTGAATTAATGCAAGCTAGACATGGCGAAGTCTTTGTCCTCGATGATGGTGGAGAAGTTGACCTTGACTTGGGCAACTATGAACGCTATCTAAATATCACTCTTACACGTGAGAATAACATTACAACTGGCAAGATTTATCAGCATGTTATTGATCAAGAACGTCGCGGAAACTATCTTGGAAGAACTGTGCAAGTTGTTCCTCACTTGACAGATGCAGTACAAGACTGGATTGAGCGCGTTTCAAGAATCCCTGTTGACGAAACTGGTCAGTGTCCCGATGTCTGCATAATTGAATTAGGAGGAACTGTAGGTGATATCGAAAGTGCTCCATTCATAGAGGCTATGCGTCAGTTAAAGCGGAGGGCTAAAAAGAACAATTTCCTTCAAATTCACGTCTCTCTTGTTCCAGTTATACAAGGTGAACAAAAGACAAAGCCTACACAACAAGCAATTCGTGATGTAGGTCGTGCTGGATTAGTGCCTGATTTGGTAAGTTCAGTATCTATAAAGAGTGACTTTACTAAAAGTGTAGATTGCCTGTAGATGTGATGTTCCACTTGAAAAAAATACCATTGATAAAATTGCTATGTTCTGCCAAGTCGAGCCCGAGCAAGTTATCGGAGTACATAATGTATCCTCGACTTACCATGTACCACTTCTTCTTGAAAAACAAGGCCTTGTATCAGCAATATCTTCAATCCTTCGCCTAAATGATCTTGCCATACCCGATAATCTGCTTAGCCAAGGGCAAGTAACTTGGGATAAGTGGAGGAATTTGATCATTGAAAATGACCATCTGCGTGAAGTTGTGAAGATTGCACTCGTTGGGAAATATACTAACTTACATGATTCCTATCTCTCAGTGATTAAGTCTCTTGAGCACTCAGCTATGCATTGTAAGAAAAAGCTTGAACTTTCGTGGGTTGATGCTTCACATCTGGAAGAAAAAACTCGTTCAGATGATCCTGCGTCTTTCCACAAAGCTTGGCATGTCATCTGCACAGCAAGTGGCATCATCGTTCCTGGTGGCTTTGGATCTAGAGGCACAGATGGTATGTTAAAGGCAACTGAGTGGGCACGAACTAATAAGATACCATTTTTGGGGGTCTGTTTTGGCATGCAAATTGCTGTCATTGAATATGCACGTAATGTTTGTGGTCTTTCCGGTGCTTCTTCTATGGAAATAGACCCAAATTGTGACGATCCGGTAGTAATTTATATGCCAGAAATTGATAAAGTCAACATGGGTGGTACCATGCGTTTAGGTCTCCGCACAACTGTATTGCAAGACGATACAGAATGGTCCCGAGTCCGTAAGACTTATAGCAGTAAAAAGTTAATTTTGGAACGCCACAGACATCGATATGAAATCAACCCAAAATATGCTAAAGAGCTTTCGGCTAAAGGCATGGTTTTTGTAGGTAAAGATGATAATGGAGAAAGAATGGAAATAATCGAACTTAAGGATCACCCTTGGTTTGTTGGAGTACAGTTCCATCCTGAATATCTCTCAAAAGTTTTATCTCCTAGTCCGCCATACTTGGGATTCATAGCTGCTGCTGCTGGTTGCTTCGAAGAGACTATTGAAAAAATAGCCCAGCCCTAACTCATGACCTGGAATTTCGATCCTTTAAGCGAATCCCTAAATTTAAATTCCTTTCATCGAGACCTGCGCAGAGTGTTTCGCTTGCAGTCCAAATGTCTTTCAATGAAGGGGCAACGATGTTCACAAACGACTGGCAGGAAGTAGTTCCTTGTTTTTGAAAGAGAAATTTTCAAGGTATTCATTTTATTTTTTAAAAACATTTAAATTTAAAAAGAGGTGAGAGAAAAGAAACTTTGTATCATGTTTTACCTAACTTAAGCAGCAGAGCGCAATAGATACCCAAGAAAATTATGATTAAGTAATTTTTATAAGAATAAAATTATTTGCATAACTCAGTTAATTCGTCTCACAGATATGATATTCCAATCAGCGAAACACTCGTTTTTGATAGAACTTTTGTCATTTATGGGATAAAAAGGTTATCTGATTAATGCAATTTATGAAAATAAAAATGTAAGTGCTTTAGGACGAGACAATGTTTTTCAACTTACAGAATTCATCAATGCCATAACTAACGAATTTGGAGACTACCTATGAAAATATAAGTTCCGATATTTTGTAAAATTCTAGCAAAATTAAGTCACATGAAGAGTGTTCAAAAATTTTTATTTGTTGAATAAAGATGCTGCAACCCATCAATCAGAATTAGAAGCCACGTTTAAATATCCTGCAGATACTTATAGAATGTAGAAAGCACACAGTGTCTCGCAAAGTTTTTGAGCAATCTATTTTAAGAAATACAGGTAAAGAGAAACTTACCGACGAAATTTAGTAGACCTTAAATTGTGAACATGTTACATCTTATTATCAATAAATGTACCCCCAAACTTATTTTTAATCGTTGTGAGAGTTACAGTTCTTCATAGAGTAAGACTGTATCCGTAGTCATATTTCTCCAACTTCCATTAACCAATTTAAGTTTCTGACGGTTTTTTTCAATCATATAACACAGATTGCTATTTTGTCTCTTAAGGAAATCTGAATTGCAAGAAATATTAAAAAGCCATCTGAAAATTGTATAGGGGTGACTTTCAAGAGATTTTCCCAAAAGAATTTCAAAGTACGTCCTAATTAGTGAATTTGATGCTCTTTCCTTTAGGATACAATCATTATAAAAGTTTGTGAAGGCCAAGACGGCCCCTCAGTTGAAAAATTGACATGAAAATTCAACCAGTTTTATTTCACATATTTACTGTAATTAATTAGTGTATGTGATCTATGATAGTGAAATGCGAATTTAGCAATTAAAACTAACCTCATAAACTTTTTATGAAAGTCTGATCGAAGTAGATCATTCACAAATTCTTTCTTTGCTTTAGTCTCGGTACCTCGTGCTTGGTTTTTAAAAACAACGTCGTCATCCCACCTAAGAGAAGATGGAACGCATTAGCTTATAATTGAATAAAAAAACTGTTTCATTACCTGCGCTTAATATTAAAGTCTGTTTTGGTATTTAATAGAGGATTCCCTCGAGCAATATCGCTCTCTCGCTTAGCTTCTTCTTGAGCTGCTTTCTCTTGTTCCTAAGATTGTCAATTAGTAATAAAAATGCAGACTTTTTGATTCTTTTTATTCTATGATTTACCTCTAGCTCTCTCTTTTCGGCTCGCTCTCTTTTTATTTTTTCTAATTCTCGCTGTAACTCGGCTGTTTCATCTTCGTCATCGTCACTGTTATTAGATCAGCAGCGTTTTCGAGATGGTTAAGTGTGATGGACCTATCGTCTTCACTACTATCTTCTTCATCTTCCGTATCTGCGTCTATATCTCTTGTTTCTTCTAGTATTCGTCTTCTTTTAATATCCGGGTCTGCATCTACCTCGTCATCTATATTTTTATCTTCAATTCTTCTCTTAACGGGTTCATTTTGTGGACTATCTAGAGCTGGAACTGGTGCTCCCTTAAGCTTTGCAAAATGAGCTGCCTCAGCTTGAAGTAGCTCTGTTCTTAGGTCTCGGACCTGACGGTCTGCATCTCCTCCCTGCCCAGGTTGTCTACTGAGAGTAAGAATTTTGACCTGAATAAATTCGAATTGGATAATTATACCGGACTTTTAGTTGGGTATGAGCAGGTAATAGGCGCTGGTGATATGCTGGGCCTCTCTGCGCCTCCTTTCCTCTAGCCTATTTGGAGTGAGTTGGAATCTGAATATTAAGTGATTTCTACCTACAGGATCAAATGTCGGCCTGTGAGCTAATAAAAGGCAATTAGCTTTCAATAGAGATCAATGATTCATAGATTAGGATTTTACCGGTGGTCATAGTCTAGTCTTAGCTAAGTCTCAATCTCTTAATAAAGAGCCTGACAATATTTCAAGCTGCATGGAGTATATACGAAGCAAACAATATGGATTTCAAAACTGTCTATTATTCAGTCCAGTCCATTACTGACGTACAGCCGAGGTTTATACAGGGGTATGATAAATAAAGTTTAAATACGCTCTAGGTAAGGAATTAGCGCCAATTTACATTTCTCGATGAACCTTTCGTAAAATTCACCCCGCTCATCTCCATTGTCGTTGTCTTGCTTTTTCACCCTGAACTCAGCTTTCCTTTACAGTATGCCAAATATATTTATATCTGAGTTACCGTCTAATTGTACGCAACATTAGATTAAAACAAAAAAGTTTTATGTACTACAGTTGACCTTACAACTTCTAAAATCACCCATGTTTACTTGGGTTGAGTCAGGGATTAGAGAGTGTCTTAGCTAGGCTTAGATGGTCATAATTGGCTAGAGTAGGGATATTTAACGCTAAGTTGCTTTAGTGTCTTTTCCAAGTACAGTAGAATGTCTAGCAGAAGCTCTAGCCTTCTAGCTACTCTAATATCGTCTAGAGATATTGCGCAATGGGCAACCAATTTTAGAGATACTGATTTACTTTTTATTGCAACAGAAGCAATCATTAAAACAGAAAACTAGCTCCCAACCGAAATCTAGAACTGAATTGGCCACAGTTTTTTGACAAGAAGCCGAAGACGCGAAACGACTCAGACTGATAGGATCAAGATTAAAACTACGCTAGGATGTTAGACCATTCGGTTTGTGAAATGGTAAGCAATTTTGAGTACTCCATTACCTGAATATACTACACTTGGAATCAGGAAAGGAAAGGCGTGAGAAACAGGTTACGATTCCTCTGGAAAAAGCAGAGGAGCTAAAATCTGGCTCAATGACCTTCGAAATCGCTTTATTCCATTCGAGCTAATACCATAATTAGCACCTTAACTGGAACTGGAGAAAGGCTTTTAAGCAAGAGCGGAGGCACTTACAGAGTTCTTGGATAGACCTCAAAGCTTAGTATCAGATGACAAATATACATCAAAGTGGAGGTGTGCATGTGAGGATTCTTATTCTTGTTGAGTCACTTCTTAATATGTAGACATTTTATTTGTTGCTTTGAGAATGTGCCAAATGTCGTTCAATTTGTTTAGGAGTTTCAATGACAAAGGCACTATCTAAATTGTGTGGAACAGCAACTTTTTCTTAGCACATAATATAGAATTATAGAAACGATAGGCTGATAATTTCTCATCACAAAATTTATGAGTTGAATCATGAACCAGCTTCTTAATGTATTGGTTTTCTACGGGCTTACCTATCAGGGTTATACATTGTAATATCTTGTCAGGCTCGGGAAGTCTTGGGGGTCTGACAAGACAGCTCTTCAAATTCTCTGACTGAAACTATTTTATTTTATTTTCATCGTGCTTTTACTTGGACCTGAATATTTTTCTTCTAGTCAAATAATGTTTGAGGCTCGGTGAGAATTTCTCTTCTGATTTTCTTTGAGTACTTGAGTAGATTATCTGCTGAAACTAAATCACCCAATTCAATATTCTATCCAAATTAGACTGTTCCTGAAGTTACCAATGGTTGGTTTCCAGATATCTGAAATCGGGGCTAGAAGTCTCCCAGCAGTAGATCTTTTAAGATCTTCATTTTAGCAACTACTAGGTGTTCGTCTGACGAACTCTACTAAATTGATAAGAATGGATTTAAACACAGATTTCCAATGTATAGTGCTCGTAAAGTTTTCTCTTGTCTATCAACTCTATTCTGCTGGTCAATCTCATCAACTGAGAAATCATCAGGTTCAAGACGGGATTTCAGATCCTGCCATCATGGAAAGCTGACACAATATCTGACAAGTCTTTAAAAAGAAAAATTCCTAACGAAGTAATCTGCTTGATCGAATTAAATTTAGGCTTAATTAGATCCGAGGGTATTATATGTAAGTAAACAATTTGCCACAGATAATAAAAACTTTAGATTTAGTATGGCTATCTATTTAGCTTTGGCCAAGGATACAAAGCGCTATTCGTATTTTATTTGTGATCTAGAGATACATTGGTCCAACAATATTCAAAAGAGTCCCTTTGGATACTCGAAGGCATCCTTTCAATTTAAGATAGTGGGAATCTTTTTGGAATCTAGTTTTGCACTAAAAAGGTCGCAAAGCCGTTGTTTAAGCTCTTTGATCCATCACAATAGAGCAGGATGAGAGAGAGAGAGCGAAAACTAGTAAATCATATTTATGTTTTTTCTCTGGCACAGCTAATTAATAGTTAGCAATAACTGAACTGGTACGAAAAACATTTTTTCGCCACGAATAATTAGTTTTCAGTGAGTTAAAGGCGTGATTTGTGGCCTAAAATTCGGTTTTCTGTGTCTATCGCATACAAATATATGTAGTCGAAAGACTTTGTGTTGTTTAATTTTATAAGACAAGATTTCACAGCAGTATAGGTGAATATAGTAGTAAAGGTGTTGGTCGACTGAATTATTTTTTCATAGAGCTTTCATAGTGTTTTTGATGACGGCTACTAAGCTCAATAATTGCTGGAATTTTCACTAGTGATGGATAAAATGAGACTATAGAGTATAGTGCCTAGAGTTCTATAATTAGTTTATCCCAAAAATATATATTAAGTTACGTTGAAGAGCCTAATCATCCCATGCTCTACCCTTCTTAAAAAGATATTAAAAAAATTTGAATGTTTATGTCTATTTGATTATCCGACTGAATGCCTCCGTGCCCTCCGCAGAGCCTAAAAGCCAGTCTATCCCTTCCTATAGCTAACGTTTACTAATGTTTTGATTGAGCCTTGCCCTAATTTCTTGCCAGAATAAGAAGAGTAACAGTGTCTAAGCTTTCCCACACGAGCAGTCTGTGAAGTTCTCATGATGAAATTTTTTGTAATATGCCATGAAAACCCATGTCAATTGCGCGCTGTTAACGGCGCGGAGTGACGGCTCTTGCGCGTGACAGTGCCAGAAAGAATCAATATTTTTCTATGTAGTCTAAGTTATGGAAATGAGCTACCTTAAGTACTTCTACAATTACGATTACATTACCTCCAGTAATCTATCTACCTTAATACTCTGATTAATCTTTCTCCAGCCTCTCAGATTATTTAACCGAGTGATTTGAATGAACAGAAGTGATTTCCGTTTATGCCAATCACGTGACCATGTTTACTAGACAAGGCTGGGCCTGAAAGATAGCCCAGCTAAGCCGAATCGGGCAAAGCCCGTAACACGCGCTGTGAGTAGTTGACTAAAAATCTGTTTGGGAAGTCTCAGTTCGTTTGGAAAGTTCCCTGGAGGCTCAGGTTCAATTCTTAATAATTTGTAGCTCGCAGGGCAATGTCTTAGCCACCAATATTTTTCTATATCTGACTTTTTCTCTGGGAGAATCTGCTTTACCGCAGCATAAAATATATTTTCATTTGTCTGGTTCAATGGTGCTTCCTGTGCTGCTATCATAGTTAATCGATCCGCTAATTCATTGACTTTGACTCCCGAATGGCTTGGAATCCAGATTGCAGCATTTCTCCTGCATAAATATGAGGTAACCTTTTACAAGATTTCAATTATCTTTAGAGTTTCCTAATCAAAAGTACGTCGTCCATGCTTGTTGGATTATCTTTCCCATCCACAACCCTCGCTGCAGCCTGATTATCCGTGTAGACGATTATATCAGTAGCAAAACGGGCAACCGCCTTCTCGATTGGGACTCGTAGTCCCTCTGTATTCGCAATAATTTCTGTGTCTATGGGTTCTACTTTCCCGTTAATGCAGAATTTATATGCTAATATTTCACGGCCATCTTGGAATAGAACGTAATCTTCCCTGGCTCTACTCTCCGCTGTACGTGACCCGTCCGTGAGTAACAGTATATCATCAAGATTTGGTTGTGTGGTACTGTATTGCCTAGAAAATATATTGTCTAAATAGGCCAGTTTTATGTTAGTGGGCTTTGGGAGAAGATGGGCTATTTCATATGGCGTATAGTCGCTGAATTCTATACTCTTTTTCTCAAAAGATGAGACCAAGCGTTTGGAACCATAGAGCTTTTCCTAATGGAATATCTGCTAATAATATATAAGCTATGGGAATTACAGCTTTTCAGTGGAGTGCCGGGTTAGAGAAGGTCCGGTACATAGGGAGGATAGCGCGGAGGCTCAGATTGATCGATTTTGATAGGATTTTAAAGTGCTGGCCTCATCTATGCTTCTTTATTTATAGTTTTCTTCGTTTCCATTTGAAAGTGTAATCACCCGGCCACCAAGCCTCTGCTCCAAAGAAGTCAACAGGGAGAACACAAGCGCTAACTGTATGTCGTACCAAGTAGGCGAGAGACACTTTCATTTTGTTATTGAGGCGGTTAAGATGCGCAGCTACTGCAACTACTTTATGAGCCTGGTGTTTTGTGTGGTTGAGAAAAGAAATTTTTCTGTCCAGCATAATTCCAAATCAACGCCTGACCTAGTTACCTGAGAGTATACTTTCAACGAGTGTCATAAGTTGATATTCTTTAGACCTTGGAGCCAAGGTGAAGTGTTGGCAGTTTTTTCAATACTCCATTTCTTACTATGGAACGTGCTGGGCAAGAATTTGTATCTGCTGCGTGCGGACCCTAGCAGTTAGTGCATATTGATGGGGCTTCACATGTGTGATGTCCCCGGTTGCTGCAATATTTGAATCTTTATCCCTGCTCGTAAAAACGAGAGTCATGAAATTCCTAACATTTCATACACTGAGACGGTTTTGGGGCCTTGATTATCTGGCGAGCAGCTGAGCTAGTACTGAAGAGCCTGAAAGGTCTTGTAGCTTGCCTGAACAATACAGTGATGGTGCCATTTGGTAATGGGTTTTCTTTTGTTCATTTAGGCCCCATTACTCTTTTGGGTATTAGATCAGTTATCGCTTGTTCTTCTTCTCGAGCACATTCCTCGGTTACCTCCCACTTAGTTCTGTCCTGAGAATATAGACTGTGTGGTACGTAAGTATATCATTCTTCGGCTTTCTCAACTTTTCCTCCGAGAACTGAAGTGATACATTGGGATTTTTGAATCTGCCTTTTCGCTTGTTGTTGATTTGTGGATAAAATCATCTAGCCTGATTTAACTTTTTGCATCGTTTTAACGGAGTTTATTTCAGGTTCGAGATTACTTGTCAGCGCTGATTTAACAGCGTGAATGTGGTGTATGCGGCTAGGGTAGTTTTCTAGAAGCCAACCGAATATTATATTATCTGGCTTTCTGGTTATTTTTGATTCGTGGGGAGAAATGAAGCTTGCAGCTTTGGTAGAGGATCTACTGGTCTGGGTTTTTTTGCTTTAGATTTTGTAACCTGTGCGCGTCACTGATGGCCAATCTTGATAATATTAAGAATTGCGCCCGGCGGCTTGCTCTTCTTGCAGATTTTTCTGATCTACTATTAGCATGTTACCCAAAGCAAAACGTTTAAGAACCTCGGGGTGCTCTATAGAGAAAATGCTAGCTTCTGCACGTATAGTTGATTTGTTGAGGCGGTTGGTGACCTTATCAAGTACCCGGGAATATTCTTTGGCTATACTTTCCCGCCTAAGGGATAGGTAACGGGTTTCTTCAAATATATCTGCTGTAGCCTTCGCGAGAGTTTTTACATGTGGGGAGGAAGGGCAGCGTATCGGACTCGACTCAAAAAGTCTTTTTGGTTAAGGGCTGTCCTCTGTCTACCAGATGGTATCTAAGGTAGTACTTGTTGGCTTTCGGAATTTGTTTACTAATTGCGCTTAGAGAACTAAAGAGACAGGGCTGATGGGGAAGGGGATAGTGAAGCTCGCGTCGGCACCTCTACGGGCGACATGTCGATGTTGTCGCCGAAACTCACCCTGCCTCACAGAGAACGAACGGGGACGAATCTGGTAGATGATGATAAAATATTTTTTTTGAATTTCGATGTAATCTTCTCCTTTTTGATGTCTTCCTAAAGTCTTTGATGATTAGAGGCTGAAAATACATTTTTAGATTTAAGGCATCCTAGTATAATCACTCATGTCGTTTATTAATAGTCACGTGAATTTTAGCACACAATGAATGCGATGACTATCATTGGCTGTAGGACCAATTAAGACTTGAAATCCGGCATAAATGTTACCTTTTCTTGTGTGATATATGCTATTCTGCTTTATTGCTTAATAAGTCTCTGCCGATGTTTTCTCTGATTTAATTATAACATGTCCTCGCTTAGGATGATTTATAAATTTGAGAATGCCAATTTTAAAGGAAATATATAATATGTGTATATAATTATCTTTCAAAATATCTTGATCAACGCGGAACAGGATGAGACGTACTAATGTCTACTCACAACATCATACGTTACTAGAGCAACATCTGGCATAAACTTATGAAATTTACGTACTAAACTGGTGTGGCATTGTTATTTTTATTTTTACCAAGGATAAGCCCTAAACAAACTCTAAATGCACTTACCAGTGCTGGTCCTGAAGATTTTCAAGCCTAAATAGTGAGGCATTTAAAAATTTTAGACTCCCTTTAGCGTGAGTGCTAGTAAGGATATTCTTTCAAGCTGCATATTAAACGCTCTACCCCGCTCTCCACATACCTCCGTCAGGTGGGGCCGGAAATAGTGACGAAGGCAAATTTTAGAGATACTGAGGCTTCCGATCGGCAACAATACAATTTGTGACTGACTGTATGCTTCCTCAAAAATCAAAATTACGAGGTTTAAAACTGAAGTAAGATGATAATCAGGGCTTTTACTAAATCGATTTGAAATAACTTAATTTTCATGTTTAGAGATCCTTTCAAGCTTTCAGACCCTTAATTTTAGGGTTTTCTACTACAATTAGTGTCCTAATACTACAAGAACACCCATACCGATTGGAATTAAGTTTCGGGATTAAAATGGGTCTTATCTTTGCTTAGATGGAGATGATTGGCTGTAGCAGAAACATTTCATGCTTGATTACTTCACCGACTTTTAAAAGTATTATGGACAATGATAAGCAAGTAATTTTCAATAAATACCTAAGGCCAATTTTTGACAATGAAAGCACATTTAATTATGGTTCAGGAGCAACATGTGGAAAAATTCATGCTGAATGAAGATCTCAACACTAAATAAGCTAGAAAATTGGAGGTAATATTCCGAGAAGGATAAAGGTGAAAATTTGAGGTAGAAAACACTAATTTTCTAAACGCTCAAGTATGTCGTATTTTCGACCGACAATATCACTTTGAACATGTACTCGGTCAGCGACTCTATGTGTCTAGATTTCGAACTCTAGAAATCCTAGGAAATTGCCCCTCTTCGACCACTGTAGAGTTTAAGCTCCGATGTGCACCGTAATCTACGACTTGCTTTTACGGCTCTTATATCTGCTATCCACTTAGCTATGATCCTTGCCTTCGTGGGCTAATTGTATTTTGAACTTACCTACTCAGCCGTGGTCTTATGAGCATTTATGCTCACTATGAGATCTGGTATTGAATCTTCTACTGAAGCTGATAGATTTTCTGGTGAATCTACGTTCGAGATTTCTTCAGATCCGGAAAGCTCAACGCCGCTTGCTAGACCAAGGTTGGAAAATCAAGTTTCCGGAGTAGTTTCCTTTAATAGAGGAGACGAGAGAGTGCCTCTTCTAAGGCCAAGATTAAGACGATCCCAACACTCACAGTCACATTTCTCTTTAAGTGATATTGCCTCATTACTTAATCATCTATCACCTAGAAGCGGTCAGTCTGATCTTCCTGCCTCAGAATCTGCTTCAAATCAGGTCTAACTAACACCGACGTGGATCATAGGAAGATCCAGGATCTCCACTCATGGTAATCAAACGGGACAAAATGATGCCGCATTTGCTTCTACATTTTGTGAAGAAAGCGTTATTAAAAAATCAGATGGGCTTCCAGATGCTTATAAACAAGCCTGGTATGATCAGTTCACATCAACAGACTGGGTTCGTGATAGTATTATAGACGCTCATAGAGTTCGAGAGCTAAGACGTCGAAAAGACATAAGAGGTCGGCTTAAGATTTTCTTTGATGGATATGAGGGATATATACTTAGTGCAGTTGTTGGATTTTTAACAGCAACTGTAGCGTATTTAATCGACATATCTGAAGCTCGTGTCTTTGATTGGAAAGAGGGGTTTTGTCGCAATGGCTTTTTTGTCACTCAAAAGGTTAGTTCCTTTAAGCATTTTTGGAAGTTCAGTCAAAATCTTTGCAAAATTGGCTCCTTTAATCTCAAATATATATACGAACATATGTAACAAGAAATTTTGTTTCCTGAAATATCTTTCATAAATTAAACCTCACTTTACTCTACTTCTTTAAAGTTTAAGGCTATTGCTAACCTGAGCTTCAGCAATGCTGTCCGCAAAAAAGTCTTTGTGATGATTGGAGCTCTTGGTCAAATCTACTTCATCTTCCTCATCTTAGCGAAGAGTTTCAAAATTTCTTGGTTTTTGTCTGCTTTGTCATAACATATTCAACTCTTGCCTGTCTGCTGACTCTTTCAACAAAAATAACAATCGCCTCTAGCTATCAAATGAATATGTTAGATCGAAATCCTGATACTTCCAATGAAGATGAGACTTCTATTGAGATATGTTCTCAAAAGCGTAAAGCGGATAAATCAGTTGCCCCTATGAGCTTTTATCCTGTATCTGGAAGTGGCGTAGCAGAAGTCCGTGTTATACTCAGTGGATTTGTGCTCCACGGATTTCTTGGAGTACAAACGTTGGCAATTAAAAGCCTTGCTCTAATATTAAGTATCTCTTCTGGTCTAAGTGTTGGTAAGGAAGGTCCTTTTGTTCATATAGCAACCTGTATTGGGAATATTTCTTGCCGATTATTCTCAAAGTATGGAAAGAATGATGGAAAACTTCGTGAAGTTTTGTCTGCTTCTGCTGCTGCTGGCGTTGCTGTTGCTTTTGGGGCTCCAATAGGTGGAATTTTGTTTAGTTTGGAAGAAGTAGCGTTTTACTTTACGGCCAAAACGCTTTTTCGAACTTTTTTTTGCTCGATAATAGCAGCCTTAACCCTCAAATTTCTCAATCCATTTGGAACCAATAAAATAGTTATGTTTGAGATTCGATACGATCGTGACTGGCAATTTTTTGAACTAATTGCTTTCATCTTAGTTGGGATCCTTGGCGGTGGATCTGGAGCTTTATTTATCAAAGCTTCGCGAGCTTGGGCCTGTAAGTTCCGGCCGCTCACAAAAAATCGGCCGCTTTTGGAGGTTTTCATCGTGGCTTTACTAACAGGAGCTATCAGCTTTTGGAATCCACTCACTAAGTCATCGGCTGTACAACTACTCTATAATCTTGCAAGTCCGTGTGGGCCGGAGGGACCTCATGAATTAGGACTCTGTCCATTAAATGAGGGTACAATAATACTTGCCATCTATAAACTAAGCACTACTTTATTAGTTAAAGGACTACTTATAGTAGTAACATTTGGCATAGTTAGTAATTCCTTCCAGCTTTAAAGGCATAATTTTCGAGGATAATTTACTAAGAACATCTATAGAAAGTTCCAGCTGGAATCTATGTTCCAGCCTTAGTTGTTGGTGGGATTGGGGGACGTATAATTGGCCATTTAATGCAGTTATTTGTACTGCGTTTCTCAACACTACCCATTCTTGGGAATTGTGCTGCAGATACTTCTGGACTTTCTTGTATTACACCTGGTGTTTATGCCCTCGTTTCAGCTGGTTCCACAATGTGTGGTGTGACTAGACTTTCCATCACTTTGGCAGTAATACTTTTTGAGATTACAGGGTCACTTAACTATGTTTTGCCGTGCTCACTTGCTATTCTAGTTGCAAAATGGACGGCAGATGCTATTGAGCCACACAGCATTTATGTGAGTGGTCTTGAACATTATGTGAACGAAAAAAATAACTAAGACCAGAGCAGGATTTATTAACAGAAATGAACACTTATCCTTTCATGAGTAATAAAGAGAAACCTATTTTCATGTCTGAATTAGCAGACTTAGTGCCGCAAGCTCCACAAGAGAAGGTAATTGAAATCTCTGATTCTCCTTTGGTACCGGCCAGCAATTTACTGTATAAACTCAAATTATTACAAAAAGACGGAGAATTCGATGGGGCATTACCCATCATTCGAAATCGGATGCTTGTTGGACTTATCCCTGCACCAGATTTGGAGTTTGCTTTAGACAATATTAAAGATAAATCTAATACTCTATGTCTCATGAGTAAAAGCTCACTCAATGACGAAGTTGAATTGGATAGAAATCTTAATTATGCAGACTTCAATCTAATTATTGATCCAGTTAGTTATGATAACTATATATTTTGGATATTCTTAATATTAATACTATTAGGCACCTTTATCACTTGATATCCAGTCTTCGATGGATCTTGTCTATCAATGCTTTTTAAAGTTAGGTCTCCGTTATCTATGTGTCTCAAAGGAAGGTCAATTTGTTGGTCTGGTAGGCAACCTTGTCTCTTTTAAAGAATACGCATAATATTTTGAAGCTTATTTATTTTAGATACATAAAAAAGCTTTTGTTGATTATACTCGACAGAGTTCCAAGAAAGAAGGTTTGTAGAAAAAAATCTATAGGTGTACATAATTAAATTTTTGGGGATGCAAAATTTCATGCTCTATAGGAAAAAGTATTCGCAAAAATTAATATATTCAGAGACGTCATGTCGATTTAATTTTTTTTAGAAGTTTAAATTAGTTATCACACCTTGATTTGACTTAATTTTTTAATTATTCATGAGACTCTATCATTTTCAGAACTGAGTAATTCAGCTATTAAGCCACCTTTATCTCGTCTCATTGCATCCTCTTGCAACCGCGTAGTTATGAATTTAGATAATTCTATAACCTTTTCGCTTGCAAGAGCGAAACATTTTAAGATTAGTTCCACATTAACAGGAATACCACCAAATTTAGCAACTTGACAAATCTCACCGTGGCGATTCAATCCTGCGGTCATGTAACCACTTCGCATGTGTTCTTCCATCTCTGTAGTATCAACCAACATCTTTTCTGCTTTCTCACTACCCTCCATGTTACTTTGATAGAATGAAAAGGTCACGCATAATGGCCAGTGTAGTAAACTTAACGGTACAGGCTCCCTCTCTTCTACCGTATATACTGTCAATACTCCACCAGTAGTGCTAGTATCTGGTTTTTTGAAATGAGCCAATGCCGCAACAATAGCTAGGCTGGCGGCATCAATGATATTCCCATCAGCGGCAAGTACATGAATATCGGCACGAATCGACCAACACGTCTGACCCGCAATAAGGCAAAGTGACTCTAAACTGAGAGCGCCCGAGCGACGAATGGTCTTTTCCAGTAATCGTGACATGAGCATCTCACTTTGTGACGGTCGACCCGGTTCCAAATGTGGATGGGTCATTGGCGATAGTTCGGTCACCACGCTAAACATCCCTTCAAATGGTCGGTCTGCATGCGGTTGCGTTACTTCAGCCGAAAGTTCGGTGAGAATTCTGTAAGTTTTTTTTATTGTCAAAAAAAATATATATATAATATATTTTCATATCTTAGCATTATTGGTATTTTTTTTTGCTCTTTTAACATTTCCTTTCGTCCCTTTCTCCCCTCGCTCTCAAAATGAAATAAATGAATAAATGAAAAAATTTTCTTAATTAAATCACTTACCTACCGTGTACCACCTAATTGTAAATCAACCACTCCATAACTTTCCCCAAAATTTATCTCTAGTGGACGAAATTCATATGGCTGTCGACCATCGAAACGAACTCCCTCTTGAAGCGCTTTAGCAAAGAATTGCCTTTCATTGAGAGACGGTTCCGCTTCTCGGGGCATAATTTATTTCTTCTTCTTTTTTTTTTAGCTTTGAAAGTTGGTATGTATACGTTTTACTATTATGCAACTTGGATCTTGTTAGTTTAATTTTCTTCTTTCCTGAGTTTTTTCTTCTTAAAAAAAGGGGTTCTGAAAATTAATATGATCTCAAATTTTAATCTTTTTTTAATCTTTTTTATCACTTACAGATAAATTCTGAATCTCGAAATTTGTGACCTTCAATGAGCATTTCTTTTTCGCATATAAATATCCTTTATATATATATATATATATATATATATATATATATTACATACAAAAGCTTGGAATTAAGGAAAAATTACTTAGAACCTTGTGACTTATGGAAGTGTTTGTATCACCTAATCACATGATATGGTTACGTAACAACTTCCCATAGCTAAACCACCCGTATTGTGCTTCCGAAAATTCACTATTACATGTTACAGCCCTGTTGTGGATCCAGGATGCTGACATCATCCTCGATTAATGACTATATATTATTTAGCTATACTGAAATTAGAATAGAATATACATATAGATCTTGAATACTGAATTGGCTTTACTACGACGTGAATATCCGTTGTAGTGCGAATTACCATTTACAGATCTAGCCGGCAAATATACAAACTGTTACATAACGTCCCGTGACGCAGAAAATGTCCATGGTCACGTGATCAACCAACTTCTTGAGGTCAAATAGGAAATTTTGTAAATTCACACAAAATTTATGCAAATTTATGTGTACGGGAGTAAATACACACTCAATGATACTTGGAATTAATAAATTCATTTCACATATTAAAATTAATTTTAACTACTACTGTATTGTGGCGACAGTGACCACTAAGTCCTAAAAGCAATGTTTGAATATAAAGCTAAATCTACAGTATTACGTTTTTCTACACTAAATAAATAGAATACAAAAGCTGCGTTGATCGCGACTTCTTTTGTCGTTTTTGAGGGAGCCTCAATTGAAGCACATATATATTCAAAAGGCACGAACATTAGCCTGATAAAATTCTTTGTTGTGATAGCTATCACCAAGTTCTTCGAGCAGTTGTTTCGCAGGTAATATATGACTATCATGGCATCTCGAACACTTTTGGTTTGCCTGTTTTCTTCTGATAATATACCTGATGCTGCACTACATGATCAGTACAGGCAAGCTCAGATGTCTGAAGATTTTGATAAATCTCAGATGGCGATTGTGTGGAAAGTCGGGAATTGACAAAGTTTAGGATCTCCCCTGTCATACGGATATCTTCGTTTGGTATATAGTATCTATGCCCTACTTAGTATTGCATTCTAATCGAGTCATTTGCGCTCTATCATGCTGTTTATTTTATTTTTTTTCCCGAGGAGTTACTATTCATGGAGGCATGCTGACAGCAATAGAAAAATATAACAAATACTGAAAGGGGTTGAAATCAAATTGTCCGAATCGAAAGCCACAGCTTTGCCACATGATCTTGACGAGCTGGTCGATCACCTTAGTCAAGGCTGTTCGATCTGGGACTCCATCGTTATTACTTTAACTGTGATCCCAATGAGACAGGTAATTGATCAAGGTCAAAGAGATAGTTTACACTATGCAAATCTTGTTGTAGCCATTAAAAAGCATAATTATTTGTTTTTTGTATCAAAATTGAAAGACAGCGCTCATACCAGTCGGCTCCAATTACTCAACTCGTTAGTGAAAACATCCTATTGATCAAATGATGATAGTTTTCGTTTCTTTGTATGTCGACTATAGTTTTTGTTTACCTTTCCTTGTTTTGTTTTGTTTTGAGGAAATCTTCAATGGCACGCATAGAGCAGCACTTTGAGCATAATCGAGTGCTGGAAACCATTTTAAACTCAAAACCTATGGAATAACTCGTAAATTTTTAACAGTTGACAAAAAGTTATTTGGGAGGTGTATTGAGGATATTTATTAGAATCGCATTAACAAGTTTTGATATCTTAGGAATACGCGTTATAAACCGCGCTAATGACAATACCGCGTTGACATAAAATAATGCAGCATCATTCTGGTCACATGATCGCAAATATTATTTTTAGTATTACGGTTATCACTGTTACATCAAGCTTTACCATTTTGATGCCTATTACCAGTCAATTTTATTGCACTGAATTGCAATACAGCGTTCTTTTCTATCAACAATCTAACTAATTTTCAAATGATATACAATATTTGTTGATTTCTCCTAAGCTTCAGCCAAAGGTGACTGGCAATTGATCTAAATCAATGTGTTCTTGATATCTAGAGTGGCAGTTTGGGAATTATTGTAATACTATATTAGCTCTTTCCAAGTATCAAAAGTATATAGAAAAAAACACTCATATCGACTGGCTCCAATTGTATACCTCGTTATTGAAGTTATTGCACAAGTCTAAGCAAGGTATTAATGACTTTTCTGAGTGTTGTTTACAAGTTTGTTTCAAATTTCCTTGTTTGTTTCCTTGAAACTCATCGATGAGGCCCATGAAGTAATATTTGGGGTAAAACGGCAAGTTAGTATCCATAATGAGATTGATAAGTTTGATAATTAAGCTTTTGATTACAAGTTTTTGACAAAAGAGCAATCGAAAGAAACTGAGGTTGCTAGGGTGACGGTTTTCAGATGAATATGTCTACATTATATTATTATGGACAATCAGAAACGATCATTTGGAAAACGCGCTATTTCAAACTAGAAATTGATTTACATCATTTTATGGCAAGTTTTCAAAAATAGTCAGAATTATGCAGACTGAGGAGACAGTAAATTTTACGAGGACAGACTAACATGAAGCTAGATTTAGAACCCTAATCGTATAATACATATTATTATTTTGTGAGGTTAAAATGATGCTACCTTTCTTTTTAATTCCCCATTGTCCCAATTTCATAATACAAATTTTTGATGTTCTGAACTTCATTTCATTAAAGAAAAGCCTTCAATTGTATTTTGTTTATAATCCTTGTTTCCTAATCATAAATAATAACAAAATTTTTCTGAACATTTAAATTTGGAGGAGGAATCAATTTATTCGATCATTATTTTGCGTCCTTGTGTTCTCTTCAATTTTGGAACAACAATACTAAGTATTCCATTTTTCATTGATGCCTTAACATTATCTTGATCCACACGAACAGGGAATGCAAAGTCTCTATGAAACTCTCCAACGGACCTTTCAGTGATCCAGTACTTCTCAGTTACTTCTGGTGAGGTGTTTACTGTTTTAATCTGAGCGTTGGTTATTAACTTTGCTGCTTCTTCCTCTTCATCTTCAACAGTGACTCGGTGTGTAGTTTTTTTATTAGATGTTTCTTGTGTATCTGAAGTGTATTTGCGTTCAACGTGACCTTTGATGGTCAATGTGGAGGCATCGGTGAATTCAATGTCAATATCTTTTTGATCAATTCCGGGGAATTCACCATATAACAAATATGCATCTTGATTTTCTTTAATATCGAATTTGGGAGTGTATTTTGTTGAAGTGGAGGCTCCACGTGATGAACGATCATTGGCTCGAGAATACTGGTCAAACTCGTCTAGGAGACGTAGTATAGGAGGGAAGGATCGTTGGTCATTGATATTGTGTGCTCCGCCGTAAGACATTTTAGTTTTAGGTACGAAAATGAGTCTTTTTATGATATTATGTAATACTCAAGTGAAAAATTGGAGATGAGGATTTGAATATATTGATGTGTCTGATTGAGATGAGTGAATAACGACTGATAAAGTTGATTGTAGTAAACATGATGAAATTTACTTCAATTTAAAGAAGTTGAAGCTCCATACTCTTGGTAGAATAGAAGAACCTAGAATGTTCGAGAGCTTGTATTCCAGTATATTCCATTTTCTTCCACGATCATCGGATCGGGATTCGTTTTAGAAGATCGATCCCTCGCTTAATACTGATCGTTTATTTTAGTCAATTGATTGGCTGAATTTTAGGATGGGATAAAATAATATATAATAACCTGCAGAAAGAGCAATTTTCATTGAAGAAGAAATAAAGTCGAGCCCCTGTCTGAATGAGTCCTTGATAATGCGATATTACCTTAAGTGCGACATATTTTAAATCTCTCTACGGGCTCATTGTATTTAGGGACTCCATTTGTTGACACCCAATTTTCTAATTTTGACGCCCTGATTGGATCGCATTTACAAGATGAATCGCCGGTTGACCAATAAATATTAACGCACGTAATATTTTTGTTAAAACATACTAAATCTCATAATTAGCAGGCGTAAATCATAAACAAAAATTAGCAGCCATCTAAATAAATTATGTAAATTCATATCAAATTAAATCGAGATTTAATAAATCTAGGATTTCCCTCTTTGGATTAGGATAAATTCTACGTATCTAACTTCATGATCCCTAACTTGAATCAATGAACACTTTCGGTGCCGAAGTATGACAATATATAATCTGGCATTCCTGTCACCGAGAAGCGGAAATCTTTTTTTCCACAGACTCCACTTCGTCCCCCATAGCCTCTTCAACTCCTTATATGGATTTCTAGACCAATTTTTGAAGTGTTATCTAATGAAGACATCCTATCCAACCGGTTTAATAGGATAATCTCAAATGAAGAGGGTTTACGATGAGAACTATTTTTAAGTATTAACTGCCTCTTTTTATTGAGTGACACTTTTAGCCGAGCCTTTCTTTTTATCATTGCAAGATTTTCAACTTTTAATATATACTCATATAAGTTATTCTGAGTTCTAAAATTTCCGGCTTCAGTAATCTTAGTATAATCGTCCTCAAAGTTTATATGTTTATCATGAAGAATATTGTCATTTGCTTGGATGAAGGTAGTGTCTGAATCTGGCTTTGAATATCGCCAATAAGAATAGTAGTCCTGAGGCTCAAACACTTTTCCAATCCGTCTAAGCCTGTCACACCGCATTCTATCTGGGTTAAGATAGCCAAATGTCGTGTGTCCCCAGTGGCAGCAAATCGTACATATGGTATCCAGACTTACTGGTATGTAGGGCTCTACTTTGTGGAACTTGCCTCCAAAATTTATGCCTTGCTGGAGAATTCGCTACGCTTCGTCGTTACTTTTCACCGTTATTTTAATTTTAATTAACGAGTATTGTTATGTGCTGCTATTTGCAGCAACTGCTAAGCGGCTAGGATGAGTTATCCAGTGCAGAACGTATGGTATTTGCACCGCTGTTGGGCCTGCAGCTACTTCCTGTCTGATTTTTTCGAGTCCTCCGTGCGGAAAATATTGTTCTAGTTCAACTGTATGTCCTTTTAGTCCTGTCCATTACCTATTTGCATATACCTCCTTGACATGAGAATAGTGCTTAGGCACTATCTTAAGGAGAACTAATCACGGAGTTGATATCATTATTTCAGCTGTTGTTTGTTCCGTTGTAAGTCCAGTGAGGTTCTCACGATCGTTGAATCTTAATTTTAGCATTCTCAGATGCGCCGGCAACTTCATACTAAGTAGTTTCATGTTGAGAAAATATAAGATATGTTTGAGCAGTAGAGCTCGTTGCTTTAGGGGCTTCAGCAGATCGAGGAAATATAATTCTACGTTCAGCTTCCTCTACGCTCTCCAATAGAAGAGAGAAGATATTCCTATGCGCGGGTTTACTTTGTCTCTTTCTATTTCCCACCATTGTTCACTCTGTGGGCTTCCATTCACTTGGAACACTCGTAGATGTAATTGTTGTCACCAGTGATGCTGTTATCGGTTTTGTCTGGAAATTAAGGCATGCCGGGAGATGTCCATGCTTTGCCCTAGAAACGCTAAGCCTCGGTGTGCTACTATCTTCAACTCTTCCTGTCCAATCTTTTTGAACTCCTCTCGTTTCTGGCAAGTCGTCCGGAATGCTTACGTATCTCTCCACGAAGCGAATCTATTTCCTCCTTAAGTAATTTAGTGTCCGTTCTTAGCATCGCCATCAACGCTTTATTCTCCATGATTATTTTTTTGGACTAGACCTTCGTACATCATAGATAATTCTGCAAGAAGTGTCTGGTCCATGACTTGGTCTTGTGACATTATATTTTCCGTATTGAGTTGGTGTAACGAGTGGAAGCTTCTGAAACCTAACGGTTGGAACATAGCGTTGGGTGTTCCATTTCCTACTTCGTTTTGCGTACTAAAGTGTGAAAAGGGCAAAACCTAAAATGGTTAAATATTTTGATTTAGTCCAAAATAAATTAGATAAATAATTGTTGATTGAAGTTTTGTTTTATTATTCCTTTGTAAAACTAGTAAGTGGTTTATCCTGAAAATGTTCTCATCTATCTAGGAATGTATAGCATATTTATATCTAGGTGACATCCAGAGTCCCCGCTCATTTTGATCCAAACGCTTATTTTCCATGTTCACTCCAGTGATGAGAACTGCTTAGATCTTCATCGAACTCTAGATTCTGGTCTTAAGAAAGTGGTGATGTGTCTTTGCTTAAGTCTAGGCTGTGGACTTTCGGTGGTATCTTGGCGAAGAAATCGTTAGAACTATTTCTCATATTCGTTTGTGCTGTGGCATGACAGCGCAGTGGCAATCCAGACCAACTCTCGATTAACGACAAAATATCTTATTTCTGACGGGTTTTTTAAGGCCAAAAGCTATTTATTCTCATCTATAGCAATTACTTGTTTGTGATATTTCTACCGTAGACTGAGAATTCAACTGCGTCGAGTAATGGAGGGGAGGAGAAGGAGATAAACTGGTGGGTACATTGTCTAGTATTGTGCCGGGGAAACTCATTCAATATTTTATATATGAAACCCAAAATGAGCTCGTTATGATTACTACTTTATGTATATAGGATATATAAAGGAATATCTCGACTACGAAAATGAAAAATCGAGTACGGTTTTTTTCATGTATGTGCTTTCGGACTAGATTATTACCCACATGTTGGCTCATTTTGATGAATTTAAGGTAACTAGTATTTAAAAAATATAGATTTAGCAAGACTCAATCCAGAGCACTATGTTGATATACAAACTTAAATTGTAAAATTCAGTCAAGTCGATTTGATTGGTTTTTAGAGATAGCTCAGAAGAGCAAGAAACTGTTTGTTAGGGAAGACGTTGAGGAACGGAAAATAGAGTTTTAGTTTTAGTTTTAAAGAATGTAAACTGATTATGTCTACAGGGTACAATCATTTAATTCAGTTGATAGTTAGAAGGTCCAGAGTAATAATTATCAATAGCCCTAGAACTAGTTGTGGCTTTCTAATAATCAAGTATTTCTATCTCGACGTTGTTTACATTCAAATCAAATTGTTTACTTGGTTGTATCCCTATGACAGGGTAATCTTAGCATTTGATATTTTGCAGCATGAAGTATGTCAAATACTAGCCTACGTTTATGCATAGCTGCTCTTCGTTTACCAATCCTATATATATATATATATATATATATATATATATGTAAATGACCATGTTATTAAAATTTATACTCCGTAAGATAATAGGTCATTATATTATAGA
Source organism: Oidium heveae (assembly GCA_003957845.1). Classification (NCBI taxonomy): domain Eukaryota; kingdom Fungi; phylum Ascomycota; class Leotiomycetes; order Helotiales; family Erysiphaceae; genus Oidium; species Oidium heveae. The sequence goes on along the minus strand of QVIK01000017.1, from coordinate 9,830 downwards.
AACTGGCATTATTCTAAATATGAAATGTACATAAAATTGAATCAAGAAATACGAATGAGAATAATTTAATTACATAAACATTCTTCAAATGCAAATGCAATAAATAAAAATAATCCTTGAATGAAAATAAACATGGTTCATAATTGGGGTGAAAGGCTAAATTAATTGGTGGGTATTAAAGCTGGTTTTAAATAGCTAGCGCAGATAAAATGACCGGTCATCTTTTTGGGGAAAAAAAAAAGAGGGGGAAATATAATTTACGTATCCCATTTAAAAAAATTATTCCGTTCAAATCGCATTTGCAATCGCATTTGCGATAATGTCAGATTTGGCATCGTAATATCTGGCGGTGTAGTGAGTGGTAACTAGATCTTCGGGATTTATGACCAAAAAAGATTCTGGAAGTGGGCGGATATTAAAAAAAAGAAGCAAAAAAATAATATGATGAAATGGAGCCTGTTCTTTTCGTCGGACTAAACTTCTTTTTCTTTTTTCTTTTTCTTCGATGACTACATTGTGATGCAACAGATTTCGGTGTTGTACTAGCTTCATTTTATTGATACAGCTATGGCTATTTTTAGAATTTACAGGGAGCACATATGTAGGGGATGGGACGGTACCGGGATAGCTTCCATTAAACTCAAATGACAAGTGACGCGCGCGTAGGGATGTCATTTCCTTTTCCTTCTGAATTAACAAATTCCGATCTACCATTTAACACTCTCACTAATAATTTTTTTTTAAACGTAAAGTTAGGTGAGCCAGAAAAATATAGCAAATGATCCCCCTCCTCAAATAAAACTGATCCATGAAGCGTCATACGCTGTAACTACAAATACATTAACCCACATATATCTAAATAACAAATATCGATCCTGTTTGCTGATGAAAGAGATATGATGGATAGGTTAAAAAATCGCGCACGACTACTTGGAATTCTGAAAAAAAAATCAAATTAATTAATAATAAGCTTTTTGAAAGGAATAAATAAGTTTTCTCGTTGGCTATACGGCTACTGTTTAGACACAGAACTTCCGATCTAAAACGCGTATAGCACGATGATCTTCGTCATCTATTCTGGCTGTGGGTCTCCACTTCATTAGCTCATTTCTCTTATCCACATAATCCCAGTTTCTAGGACTTAAATCCGATTCATCAGATTGTGATACAGTGTGATCTCGTGAATACTTATTAATAGTGTCAGTATCCGTCTGGTCATAAGCATATACAAAGCTACTGATAGAAGGTATCCTGCCAGATAATAAGATATTTCTCGCATCAGGTGCTAAGGTAGAATAATTTGAATTAGAAATTAAACTGTCCGACTTTTTAGCCTGTCCTAAAAATGATGTAGATGCTTCTTGTGGTAATCTCAGCTGAGAGTTGGGAGTAGCTGATGATGAATGAGCCAGATCTCCTGTTGGTTTCGAATCTAATTGAGAAAGGGGCATGGAGTCATTATATATAGATCTTAGTTTCAGAGAGTCTTGGTTTGAAAAAGATGACAAAGATAGAGGACGATTATTTAAAGCTAACTTTGATGAAGGATCACGATTTTCTATCTCTGGTATTTGACGAAATTGAGACAGCGGAGGTACTTGAGAGTTTGTGGCCTGCTTATTTGAGGTAACAGAATATAATGGATTTAGAAGTGGTAATGTATTTATATTTGGAGAGTAATTTTGTGTTGATTTAGGAGATGATGACCATGAATAACCATGAGTGTAAATTTGTTGGAGCTGTGAAAGTCCACCAATATTTTTTGACATTAAATTTTCTGTTATATGTGGTGAACTGTAAGAAATAGACTGGATTTCTGGACAGTCAACAGTTGAAACCTGAGTCTCAGAAAATACAGATTCAGGGTAAATCGCTTTTGATGGCACAATATGACGAAGAAGAGGATCTAGCGTGGGTTGAGATAACTCCGTAGCATTAGGATCTGATCGCGAATAGTAACTAATCAGATGAAGATTCCGACCCGTTGATGTAGTAATACTGAAAGTCTGCTTCATCAATCCATCAAGCTTATATCGATATTCCTCATTATTTTCTTCATCTAACTCTTCATCACTTGCATGGTAACTATCTTGAGAGCTAATGGTGCTCTGTCTTTGCAATAGTGCAAGATCACTTTGGCCAGTCCGTTTTCCATCCATTTCACGATATGTTAGAAAGCTACCCGATACTCGACTTGGACTCCAGTTTTTCCCATCTGTCCACCGACGCATTCCAGCCTCACGCTCATCCCACACAAACACTGATCCAGATTTGATTGATTGTCGTTCTTTCTCTGATAAACGACGCCTAACACGCTGTAGGAGGCCTAATCGACAGGCTTCAAACAGCTTGATCGCATCAGCTGAGGTCCTTATATGACCGAAATAGGTCTCCATGTAGATGATGCGTATGTGAATAAAAGGAAGAGTTTAAGCAAAGTAGCTTAGCTTTATGAACACTAGACCAGCTGCGATGAATATTGTTGGGCCTATTTCGGTCTTCCTCTCAATTATTTTGGACCTAATACCCAAATATTAAAATTGAAATTCCAGAGCTTAATCAAGCACTCCGTCAATAAAATTTCTTAATTTCACCCACCAAATAGATGTAGCGACTGTAGGATCAAATTATGTACAACAAGCGAGAAATTTCTGTCCAACAATACCGATTTTTATATATTGATTCCGAATGGACAATCTTCTGATTAAGAAATCAAGATCTTCGCATCAATCTTTAATGTTGCGCTTACCTAATACGTAGAGTTACAATTATCAGAATCGTATTTTCACTGGAGACAAAGAAAATTTGATATCAACTCTAAAACACCATGCAAAGAGAAATGCCCAATATAATGACTATTTCAAGAATTTTAGTGTATGGTGCCTAGCTACACTTATCAAGAAAAAATGTGAGGTGAAATAAGATGAAACGCCGAGCAAAGACAGAAAAGCATACTGTAGAGTATTTACTCACATTTACCCGTAGCCAGTCTTGAAGTATAGATGAGCACCAAGTCTTTTTATTGTACACTGATTGAAATTCATGAAATATATCCGCGATCTGTTCTGGCCTTCCACTGGATTCAACGTAGCGAACGCTGATATGTGATTTCTGTCTTAGCTTTGCGAAAGCAACTGAGCCGCTATGAAAATAAATTGATATTTGCAGGAAAAAGCTCCTGTAATTGTTCGTTGTATATGTATTTAAATTATTAACTTTCTCTTCTTTCCACTTCAGATATAACCCATGGGAGATATATCCATTTTATTGATTCTTATCCCATCCCATCCCATCCTATCCTTTTCTTCCTAGAGAGGGGTGGGGGAGGGGGGTGACCAGATGGATCACAATTACATTCGGGCCATGTTAGTTTGACAAGGATTGAGGTTTAACTCAATTGGGACATTCAGCCTGAGGCAGTTAGTTATACGTACTCAAATAGCAAAAAAACAACAATCAGAAGTTTAAATAAAGCAGCCGCCTGTTTGCAACTAACACGATGCTCTCACCTCTAATCCCCAACGGACTTCTTGAACAATTCCTACCAGTTCAGAGCTTCAAAATATGCCCTGAAAATTGAGCTCCTAATGAAAGATCTCGGCAGCTAGAGACTTGGACTCTGGCTGTTCGTAACGAATAGTCAAATCTATTATTCATGGGTCTTTCTGGCTCAATAAAATATGGAGCAAGCAGGGGTTTGACAAGTATTTAATTTGGATAAAATGCAGTTGAAAAGCCATATCGCCGGGCATTTGAAAGTATGTGGACCGAAAATGTACGATGCTGCACCCAAACTTTGGTATGGCTCAAAAAGAATGTCGACTAAACTGATCGGCATGCCTTCCATCCCTACTTTAGAATCAATCATAAAAACTTCAATCAAGTGAGCAGGCACAGTGGAGGAGATGTAAAATTTCTTGCATCGAGGTTACCTCGTGCTGGCAGCGAACGTATCAAACCAACAATAATCCTCTATGAATATAATCAAGTCGAAGTCCAGTATAATCAAATTCAAATCAAATTGGATCGAGGTTTGAAATGGGATTCTGATCATGTGATCCCTGTCAGAATCCCTGTAAAGTTCCCCCCTCCCCATGACAAAGCGTGCTCGTTAGCTTACAGTTACCAGTTATTACCGCCAGGATAAGGTAGCTCATAGCGTCATTAACTACTCACTGACGTTGAAATGATCAACATTCTACAATGTTTTAAATGTTGTGGAAGGGCATGAAACTCGCTTCTATCTTCGTTGGTGAACGTAACCCCTATAGATTATTTTCGTCCAACGACAATGCATTAGTGAAGTCAAAACGAGCTGGCTATAAGTATCTATTTATCCATATTATGTGAAGATTAATCACTTTGCACGACAATCCTGCTCTACCTTTCGCACCGAAATGATATCGATTTACATGATTGAAATTCTTAAAGTGAAGAATCTATAGGAAATTATAAAAACTAAAGAAGTGTCTAAACTAGCGACGCAGTAGACAAAATGGCTTCAGATTCTGGTGTGAAAGACTGAATTGTGTCATGAAGTGATTTCGAGTTTTTGGCATACTGAAGAAATCGGCTTCATACCGTTCTGAGAAACAGTCTTTGCGCCAAATAGCAGCAAGATAATCCAAATGCATCTACAGGATGGAAAAATGAAGTGTACGTAAATTACCAATCCACATCCGACTTGACCTGTTCTTCACAAAAATACTGAAGTCAATTTAAGATATTGTGCAGAAAATCAATGGGACTTTTTGCGGGTCACATAGCAGTATGCATTAAACTTGAAGTTGGACGTGAGAGATCTGATATTGAGTTGAGCGATAAAGACGTAATACTTACTTACCCACTTTATTTCCGATGAGGCTCCTGCAATTATCCGAACTCCCGAGCCAAAAGCTAGTTGCGCTAGTGTAGGTACGGCGGTGAAGAGCCTCTTCTATGTGCTCTATAGTTCCGAGCAATTAAACTCATTCAACTCTGTTTTATATCCCGTCGGCGTATTGGACCCATATTTTAAGGTATTTGATATTCGGCATTGAACTTTCCCTTTCAAAGTGAGACCTGCAGGCATTTTGTAGTTTATTTTAATATCCACCCACGTGTTTGCCTATTAAGAAACCTTGTCGCGTCAGTTGTTAACTGCCCAAATCATACACTTTTGTCACTCTCATCCTATTTTCCAATGAATCATTTACCCTCAAATAGACACTTTGAAAACTATTGAACTCACATTCATTATCCATCCATTGTCTACCATACCACGGAACGAGTTTGATCTCAAAAATCTATTCATAGCACTCCTGTACATTGATAAATATGCCATTCCTGTTGTATTAATTTGACCAAATCAATAGGCTATCATCGAGAAGGCTTGGCTAACGATGCTTTGCGTTTGATAATAAGTGTTAACCACAGGTAATCAAACCCGCCGTATCTTTCCCTTCCATCAGCGCTAGAATGCGACCTATAACTTTAGGACTATACGACGCATTGTAGTTAAAAAAAAATTACCGGCTTTTACTATTAGAATTTCCTTATTCAATGGTATGACCATGTGCGACAATAATATAATCGATAGGCATCGAAAAGGAATGTTCGGAGACAGAGTATATTTGAAAACGAAAAAAAAAAAAAAAAAAACACCCAATCAATTGATGTGACGTAGAATGAAGATGAATAGCGACTTTCTAGTGTGTAATTTGTTCGAAGACTTGCACGTTAATTTAGATACTGATCTGCCCTCTTTGCAGCAGAATGATTTAAGTCTAAGAGTACATCGAGATAGCTTCGGAGCTCATAACTTACTGCATATTATAAACGCTACCATCAGCGTGCTTTGAAACAATATTTGTAATAGCAGAGTAGATAATTGTGAACAGAGTAATTGATATAATGAAAAATCATCCGGTTAAAACGACGACAAGTACGATATAGATATCATACACTCGGGTATCACGCTAGGCAAATACTTTCAGGACCTGATACGTGGGGGGCGACTAAATAGGAATTCATGATAACTGATAAGTACGCTGAAATCATACCAGAAAAGAAGTAGTCTAATGCCGAATATCATACCCTTATTTTAAGCTCGATCTCGAAGTCACCTCTCGACCCGAGCTTAGAATGAATCACGATAGTTGCTGCGAAAGCCGTGTAACATACTCATTTGATTGGATCATACCCATCTCTTAATGAGAGATTTTTAGTGTGTATACTTTCTCGTTCTTTAGTGCCTTCATATATTCGTAGCTACAACATACCAGTATATTGAGCAAAAATAGACTCAGCACCACTTAGTTTTGGGATTATTTTTCTGGGAGATCGCAAATACTTCTGTCGGCATCTACCAGTCATAACTAGTTCGACAAAAAAAAAGTGCAGATACTGCATCGGAAACTGTATACTCAAAGAAAAATTCTCACCATGTTACTAATTTCGGAATAATTTTTTTCTCTTCGTTACGATGAAAGAGAAAACACTACTATCTCTGGGAAACATTATAGAGCTTGGCATAAGAGTATCCGAGAAGATCGACTTTGAATACAAGATCAGACGTTTTAGCGCTGCGACAGCAGGGCCCATCTAAACAGTAATATTGAAGAACATATTTTAAGGCCTCTTGGTCACCGTTCAGAGACCCTTTCCATTCGCTGTGTGATGAAGCAATAAAAGAGTCTTGAAGGGAGACTAGACTAGCTCTAGGCAAGCATAATGGCTATGCAATAATCACTAAATAAACTCCTATTATAACAGATATAGTTCCGACTATTTTTTTTCTAGGATAAAAATTAATCATATACGGAAGAATAAATAGTTATTAACTGTTGTTTCTGCATCCTCTTCTTTTTTGCCTTGAGAATCTCGCAGGCTCGACCTTAGTTGGTTGGTTTATTTAAATGATGCAGGAAGGAGGGGTAGGTATCATTATCTAGCTGAAACAAACAGTGTTCAAGTCTGTAACAAAGAAACGAGTTGGTATCTCAACGCTATCATTCAACTTATCTATACGGGCAATAAGGGCTGCTGATGCGGTGCATCCTGATTCATTGCACCGGCAATGAGCTGCTATCTTTTTCTCATTATCAGGTATATATTGATCTTCAGTTCCCCTTCGAGTAGTTGAGAAGGTGGTTGAATTCTGTGTCTAGGGCAGTCATGCTCAAATTGTTTGTTTATAGGTTACCTGTCTGAGCTTATAACCTCGTTATAATGTTTTTTTTAATTCCGAGGCGGTCTCCATGGTATTAATATTTTTAGAGTCTCTGTCTCCCATCACATTTGATCCCTGCCGATCTACGCTTAAAAAGATCGCTGTCATTTACCATTCAGAAACTTTCTTCTAATTTTCCCGATCAGTACTGTCTGCTGGAGTAGGCTAGAGGAGTTCTAGACACGAATAATATGACCTATAACTTTTATGATTGTTATCTGTGCGAGTTAAGTTCAGTAAATGCTTAGGAGGCATGCAAGTAAAGCGGACATAGATTATCACAAAAGAAGAAATGAATGCCGCCGCCGGCCAGAAGTCACGTCAATTTCCAGACCTAGCAGCTAATCGCGACATGATGAAAATTGTCAATTCCTATCTGTCTATCTGATTGGGTGTCTCGATGAATGGTGGTATAATTACACATGGCACTTTTCTTCAAAAAACCGATGTTAACTCAATTCATCAAATACACTTTGGATTGAATTGAGTAAATGAATGATGCAACAAACATGCATATGTAGTTTCTTAAAATTTTTTCCATGTGAGCTGAATGATAAAAGTGGCTTAGGAGTGGCATTTGCATCCCATATATTTGAATATGGCTTTATTTAGCCACTGATGTTGGTTAAAGTCATGTAAAAATAAAACGATTGATGCATCTACTAGTATCTTTCTAATACGCTAGCTGCACGGTATGTCTATTTTTGAGGTGAATACATACGAGCATTGTTCATCTTTAGGCCTTGGAGATTTGTGGCAATAGATTCATGAAAGCTGCAAAGCATGTCAATGGATATTCTTCTTAAATCTCTCCATAAAATTAGCTATTTTCTACTAAATTGATTGATTGTTGAAAATGATTTGTCTGACTAGGAGTAAATTTCTGATCATTGTACCTGCTCCAACAAGCATACGCACCCCTAAATGTAACACGGACAAAATTCGTAGCCATTCATTAAACGCTGTGTGTGCGCTTTCAACTTCAGTTGTAGACGTATGTCTCTAGTGCCTGGCATGAAAAACCCGAGCAAGAGTAGATCTCCCTTTAAAATAGAGCTAAGTCGCCGAAAGGTATGAGGATTTTGCCGTAGGAACACATTGACAGTGTTACTATTTACCATGCTGTAAGGAGAATTGACGAGAGATTTCTATAATTCCAGGACCTCCTGCCAAATATCCTCTGTATCAAATGATGCCCGTTTTTTTTGCAAGTATGTTTATATTGCTGTGCCATCGGGATTGCTGAACGAAAGGCAGTTATGCAATGCATAAATGTAGGCTAGTATTTGACGTAGTTCATGCTACATAATATCGACGCTACAATTACCCTGTCATATGGATACGATTAAGTAAACAATAATTAAGGGTTGAACTAACCATAATTCATAATTCCCCTAAATACCATCTCCCCTATCCATACTACCCCTATCAAATTCCTTTTTTTAATTGGCTGGATCTATCCAGCGTTGCCTAGGACAACAAGAAGAATGACACACCTAGGTTACTATATTTTGATTCAATATTTACCATATCAACACCTTCAAGAACATTTACTTTGAATTAAATTTTGACATACTGTAAACAATCCACATCTACATACTCTCTAAAGACTGTAAGAAATCCAAATCACAAACTTCTGCACGAATTGTAATAAACCTTAACAAAATTTGCGTTCACAGTTCATCTACCTCAAAATAACCCTTTCAAATCCTCTAAACCAAGTCTTCGAGACCTGTGAAGAGGCTATTGAATCTATATCAGCATACTCTGCTTCTGAAGGTTACGCTATCATTAAAGCTCAAATAATTTTTGATAAAAAGGCGTCGAAATCTTCGCGTAGATATATTCTGGCATGTGATAGATTTGGTAAACCGACGATAAGGGCAACAATTCGTAAATTAGGTAGTCGAAAAGTGGAATTTCAGTGGCGAGCAGACCTCAAGTTTGTTGGAAATTGTGACTCCTTAGTCAAAGAGCAACATTTTCAATAGAACTACAAGATTTACTAACCTAGAATTCTAAGACAAATAGTGTTTTATAGGTTATGTTTACAGGTCATGAATTTAATATGTTGTCTTTGTTTTTGCTCAGACTTATTGTCTTGTGTTGCTATCCATTGTCTTATTTGTCTTAGACATGGTTTTTTGTCTTAGACATTTTCTTTGTCCCAAAGACCATTGTTTATAGTTTTATAGTAGGAAAAGCGTCGAGGGACTAATATACATATTTTGTATATGAAATACATGTATATAAATAGGCAAGAGCTTTGCCTTTAATCTATAAGAAAAATAACAATATATAATTTGACTTATCTTTACGCTATTACTAGACATCTCTCATAAAAAGACTCTTCTTTAAATACCACTGATTAAAGATTGTTAATTCTTGCGCATTTCTTCATAAATCATTGATATATTTATTTGCAATTATTTGTATACTAACAAATTCCTTGTTTGTTCATGTCGGACCAAGCAACTGACATTGTATTTGGGACCCCACATACCTATATGATTAGCTAGATTGGGTTTGGTGCCTTTACAAGGCACTCCCCTTAATGTATATTATTCACACTGTAGATAGAAGAAGAATCAAGAACGAATATTAGAATCCCACCTCTGTA
>QVIK01000016.1:141893-164091 GCA_003957845.1 Oidium heveae | reverse complement strand
AAGGTTGGACAGAAGGGACTAAAGGTATTTGCTAAAGGTCGTATGGATTCAAAAGGTACTTAAGGTCTACTTATTGACAGAAGACAAAGCGGGAAGAACTCCATCCACGATGAGACTCTGCTCCTCTATATACACTTTTTGTCACGGTTTCAGGGTTGTTTCTACTACTAAACTAGCTTGATTGTAACGGCTTTGTGCNATCCACGATGAGACTCTGCTCCTCTATATACACTTTTTGTCACGGTTTCAGGGTTGTTTCTACTACTAAACTAGCTTGATTGTAACGGCTTTGTGCAAATAACTACAGGATGTTTCATAGGATGTATCAACTGTTAATGACACAACTTAAAACACTCAAGAATAAAAGGGCCTGTTAGATATATCCTGAGTAGGACATCATGAGGTGATATAAGTATTTAGCAAATCCTTAGATAGTTTAGAAAGACCAGAGTTCTCTGTTGTCAATAATTTAACTTATATTTTAATGTCAAGTTCAGTTCATCTAACTTCAATACTTTTGGTTTCAACCCGAAATAAAGACAAAGAGGTAGAGAGATTCATCAATATTCCTTCATATGCATAAACCTGCCAAATCTGTTATGGGGGACATAAGCAATTAAACCATTAATTAGAAAAACAAGCAAACAATAAGGAAGACAGTAATTAAAACGATATTCTGAGATGATGTTCCGGTTTGAAGATATCTCATGGACAGGGCAGGGGTCTGGGATCGCTAATAAGATCCTAGGTCCCTAAGTTGCCTTGTCAAATAACTCGGACTTAACATTACGAGATCCTTGTAATTAGATAATTAGCTATCGGAATCAAAATATGGTTTTTTATAGAAGAAGGAATCCTGACACAATGAAAAATTCGATGGACAATGTAGGAGAATGAAGTCGTGTAAGAAGCACAGCAAGGAGGATACAAATAAGCACGACCTTTCCAAGTTGAACCAATGGTCCAGCCTCATAAATGAAACCAAAACATGGAGTCATGCTGTGAGTTTTTACCATCTTTCTGCATCACCAATCCACTGATTTTCGAGGTATTTTATCCAATCCTGATGACTTCCGTATTTTTGTCTGTACCTAACCCACCCTTCACGTAGCTTCAGTATTGTTTGTGTGCTAACAAGAGCCTGAAAATCTTGCATTGCAAATTTTCTTGCTGTAGGATCTTTTAACTTGCTCATTAAATTCTTTTGCAACGCGCGAAAGAAATGCCAATAGCAAAATCGTATCTGAGGATTCGTGAAGGTAGAGTTTAAAACGGCAACCTCCGTTCGCGAGCAGTCAATCATGAAAATTGGCGACTCAGCCAAAGGCACGGCTTTTTTAAGCCACTTTAACCATTTTTCAAGAGGCAAACTTGTTTCAGAACTTGTGATCATAAAAGCCACAGGAATTCCGCAACCTGCAACGTCATTTTTTACAACAATCGTATAAAAATATGCTTTTCGACTACGATCATCAAGTGCGAAGCAAGTATTGTGCGTAAAATCAAGGCAAAGTAGAGAAGAATATCGGCGAAACTGTTGAAGTTGCCAACTGGCACAGAACGAAAATAGGAAGTCATCTTCTAATCCTTCAACCAATTTAAAACGATTTAATTTTGATAGTCCACCCTCTTTCTCAATGAGAGATTGGTATTTTTGAAGACTTTCGAAACATTTTGGATGAAGCTGGACAGTACTGTTAATATACTTCCGATGTGCATTATAGTAGTCTCTATATGTTAGACGAAGCATGTGCGGGAGCTCAACTGTTTCATTTTCTAAATTGACTCGGGACTCTGCCCATTCAAGTCCTAACTTTTCCATTATTTTCTCGCCTCTCTCCCTAGGAAGAACGAGATTTTTTATCGCAAGCTAGTCAGCTCCTGCAGCAACTATTTCCTGCAACCAGGTCCTTAATACTGGCGGAAGTCGTTGCTTTTTCCAGTTCTCAGCAGTATTGACTTTGTGACCGGTATGTTCCTTATTGTATGTGACAAGAGTCTTAGTATCATCAAATTCTTTTCTTACACTTATTTGTGCCAGACATCCAACTCTTATAGAGTCTTTAATATTTACTCGGATTTTTCCATGTTTTTGATACGCTCTCTTATGACCATGGAATGGACATTTATAAAAATGGGACCATTCAACTGTGGCAGGCCGAGCTCTAGAGCCCTATAAACGTTTAGTAAAAGAAAGTGAAAGAAGAATAGTAAGGTGTCGCATTAGACGTTACACACCTCAGGTTTTCTAGTTCCAATTGTAGAGTGACGTTTTCTCCATTCAATTGTACTAGATTCCGATTTTAACCAAGTTTCAAATTCTTCAATAGACTGGAACTCAAGTTTAACACTTTTTTCGCTTTCTGGGACAAGATTTTGTATAGGGCGTGTTGCATTAAGACGATTCATTTTGATCTATATCTCATTCAGTAATAATACACAACGAAATGAGAAACGACGCATCGGACAAACCTTGAATGAATTCTAATATAAACAAGTAGTTCAAGTCCTGAGTGGAAGAAAATTGTGAGTTTGGTTTCGACGGTTGGATCAGTATATAGTTGTAGCAAGTTGACTATGAAGTTGCCGCGTAAAATGGTTGCGTATCTTGGAATTTATTTTTCAAATATGAATTGAATGTGCATGGATACAGGGTTTGTGGGCATAGGAATTTAAGCGATTATCGCTGGCAAAATTAACGCCTACCCTTTCCAATTGATGTTCGTGTAAATTTAAATGTTTGTTATCTAGAGGACGACCTTGTGATCGAACGTTGATCAGGGGAATGGGGGAGTCAATATGAGGAATATAGGGGTCAGTGAAGGAAATTGGGGGTCATACGGCAGTGTGGTCAAAAATTGCCTAATTAGGCAATTATAAGTGGTAAACGGAGAAAAATGAGAGTCAGTAAATCGGCTCCCATAAATAATAGAACAGATTCAGGGGTGAAGGAATGCGTTATTTAGAGTGAAGAGATAAGCTATTCTTATGTCTTGTTACAGAAAATAAATACACAAGTGAACTATGAAATATACTACCTCGGGTATTAATCTCAAGCTCTCAGTGTCCAAAATCTTTTTGGATGCTATGGTAAATTTTAAATGGATGGTGAGATGGACGAGTAAGTTCTAATGCTCTGTTAGCTAGGCATGGTTATATCGGGATTCGATAGTTGGGTGCCCAGTTAAGTGGCCAAATAGAAGTTCAAAATATGAAAACATCAAGCCATTATTATTTGATTGAAATAAGATTAGGAAGGAATTACAGTGTGATAAAGGTCCTTCAAAAATTTTAAAGAATCTTACTATTCATGTTTGATCTTTGAATTAACTACTCATGGGCAGATTCATGAAGACAGAAATTAAAAGCAGATATAGATTTAAAAAAATCCATTTAAATGTTTTTTAAAGTTGTATTATAAAATTCTCCATATAGGTGGCTCTTAATCATTCATTTTCTAGCGGAGTTTCCACAAGTGTCTTTTTCTAAAATTGACATATTTCCATTTTTTTCCGAATATACCCTGATTCAGAATATCTGATAATTTGATTACTAGTAAAAAGGAGCGTTATGGCAAGTAAAATTGTTTAAATAAAAGGCCCGACCCAGCCTTGACCATGAAAAGTAGTCAATCCCACTGATCAGCTAACCTCAACCTCCACCCTCATTAACAGAACGCCATGCTAAAAACAAATTGTACAATACACTATTTAATAATCAAAGACACTAGATTTTTCATATCAGCCTTTTAGTTACTGACAAATTCGTGGTGTAATAGTGCTCATATTTTTTCAAATGGGCCTTTTCCTCGATAAAACTCCAAGTGCCTACTATTGGCTCTTTCATTTCTAATCCGAAAAGGAAAAACTACGACTTCCAGGCCGGTTTTGTGTGGTTCGGATCGCACTCGTCTGAGCTGGCCTGACGCCCGAGTTTGCTCCCGTTGATGTCCGCTGAGTATCCCATTGTCTTATGTGAGAAGTCAAATCAGCTGTCGGATTCAAATATGAACGTAGAGCCGGTGAAACAGTATTGGTGCGGTTTCCCTGAGCGAAATTCAAAGTTGTTCCCCTGTTCATAGGACTTGATGATAATCGTTGGGAGTTAGGAGTTTCAGAAATCCGTCGACCATATGTATCTATGGCATTAAATGATAAATTTGAATTTTCGGGATTTTGTCTAGCAGAAATTTGCGCTGACTCTGAGTTCCGATGCCAATAATCCATGCGAGAAGCACTAATAATTCGTGATGGTATAGCTGACGGTTGTGTGTGATTTGTCTGTCGAGCTCCAGGGGGACTGGTATGTGAGGAGTAGTTTGCTAATTGAGGAGGAATCCCATCAGCTTCAATAGCTTCCTTATACCATTGTTCCCAATCTTCATCTATTACAATTGATGAATTTCCAGCTTCACGTTGAGCAACGACAGCTCGGAGCCTTTCATTAAGAGCAACACCGACACTTTGGATTTCCAAGTCGGATTCTTCATCAACATCTTCATCTATCGGTGCCTCCGTTTTCCTTTCATCATCATGATCTTCTTCTTGATCTCGTACTCTCTCTGGCATCTGGCCCTGTGTCTGTGATTCAATGTGGGTATTTTGCAATTTATTAGAATCGTGTTTTTCAGAATCAGTTTTTGATGCCGGGGCCCGTAATTCAGGCTCAACATAGTCTAATATTCCATCTGCAGTAGTATCACGGATTATGATACCTTGCTCTCGTTCGAACCGCTCTTTTGCCCATCGGGTTCCCTCCCATTTCGTCAAGCCAGCTATTTCAGACTTTGTAAGACCGAGATTATCGAATGCACGGAAGAGTCTTCGGTGCCATGGATATCGAGATAAACGAGCTCGATGGGGTTGATAAGAATAGTCGAGACCCGGGTATTTGGCTTCCTGGCTTTTTAGATGTCCATAAAATGCCTGGGTTTCAAGCCGAACCTCTGGAACCAGTTGACGTTGTAGCAAGCCTTGGAAATTTGGTGGATCGGTTGATTTGGGCTTAGGAAACATGTAGTCATAGACTAGACGATCAATAGCAGGCCTTTTCATATTGTAAGATATGTAAATTTGTATAGCTTATCGAGTGTCTCGTAGAAAAGCCTCCTTATTATCTTGGAGGAGCAAGCTAGAGCAGCTAATATAAAGAGCCAAATAAAACAACGATTATGCGAAAAGATAGTATGGGAAAACTAATTCTTAAACTTCTTATTTATTTCGGGATCATTTGTCTTGAAGTATAGAGTTTTATTTTGCACTCTATGCCACTATTCTTGTTCGATAAATAGCCGCTTGTACTTAGTGCATACCGGCAATCAGATTTAACCTAAGCTTCCTTATTCAGCAATTCTTCAAAGCCTATTCAGATGCCAGTGGCGTTTGTCGTTGTTATTTATTCTACTTCGGGCTTATTCTGGTGTAAATCAGAGATATGGGAGACTGCTCTATTTGGTTTAAGACTTATTCTAGGATGGTAAAGCAGAAAGACACCTGCAGTAAAGGCTTCAGTAAGATACGAGGCGTCAAGGACGCTAATTCGAAAGTGGTAAGTTGTCCTTGTTGGAGAGCAGACTAAGTAATCAGGGGATGTGGCTATTAATAGGTTAGTTTGGGATAGGTTGTAGAATCAGATGTTGAGTTGCAAACCTCGTTGGAACATTAGTCAGTCTTAGCATAACTCCCGACCTGAAGACATTCAACTTAATCATTTTAAGTTTTTTTTTTCGCGCGCGTTCACTCGCTGGCTGGTGATCATTTATTTTCTCGCTTTCCAAAATTATCGGAAGGGACATTCATTGTTTAGTCTCTATTTCCCCCCGCCCCTTTTACTCCTTTCTTAAGTTGCTGATAATTCTTTCAACACTTAGCCACTTTAGCCACAATGTGGTCCTTCCGTGTGTAGGTGGGTGATTTAATGAAAGGGGGGCCGGTCCTTGGCGAATCAGTGCAGTGTTTGTTCTCGAATGGGAGACCTTACCTTCCTTGTCGGGACTTTGGATGAAGGGGGGGCTCTCAAGCAGATAATAGAGTGTCTCATGAAAGATGAATACAAGCTGGTACATTTATGATGCAGCTTACATATCAATTAATTCGTGTTGACAATAGCGACGCTCATGGGATGTGATAGGTAATTTGCACTCTTGCTTTTTATCCTATCGAGATGTCAATTGGGCGTCAACACGCAACATCTAATGTCTGCTATTGATTTAAGCTGCCCTCGGTGCATATACTGCGGATTTTACAGTCATCAAGGACGACTTCGGAATTGAAAGTCCTCTCTCCCACTTCAGATGCAGGAACATATGGTTATTCCCTCACACCGCCGACATGACTCTCGGCTGTATTTTTATGATTCAAGTGATAGTGAAATCTATATATAAATGATATGACTAAAAAATACTAGAGGCCAAATCAAGCACGACACCAAGCTGTTTTGTTTCTCAACGTCTCGCTGCCATGGATATCAAAAGAAAAACTTCATGCCTTCCCAACAATATCCACACCGGCAGCTGTTATTTGTCTCACCAAAGGAGTACTTTGTGATGTTTATTAAAAAATGATATTTCTAGTATTATATTCTGTCTACCAGATGCCATGAGCACCAACTGGCAACTTAGAACTAGCATCATCAAAATATTTCTGTTTTAAACGATGTTGATGTTCTAAGCGACTAGTGACCACATTGCAGGAGTTGTAAGAGACTACAGTAAAACCTGTCTAACGCTATCCACGGTAAGCCTTCATAACGCTGGTTGTTTATTCAAACTTGCAATTTAAGCCAGGAATCTGCTACCTGCCGAAAATAGTTGAAAATACCAATTTTTCGCATTACAGGGGAATATCAAAAGTTTCAGATTTTTTCCATGATAATTCTTGTTCCTATTAACAATATATGTTGTTTAATTACGTGTACTACATCTATGTAAAGCGGTTACTATCATCAACAACCTACTGAGAAAAATGAAGATAGATCTAGTTGTGAAGACTCGAGTAGTGACAAGCTGTTAGATTCACCAGTATCCACAAGAATGATTAAGAGAGTATTTCAGGGATAACACATAAGCAGGCTCTAGAGTTTCTATAGCGTCTTGATCTCTTAAAGGCGTAAAATGAAGGACATTTGCGAGATGAGAATGTTCGAAAATTCGCGACAACGTCTCATATGGCTATCGGCTCGTTACAGAGAATTTCACAGAAATAGAATTATTAATTACGGTATGAGAGCGACAGAAAAGGAAACGTCAAAGTATCTCCATGGTGGCAAAGAAAACGCAGAATACATGCCAAACAGCATTTAATTAATGAACCACTAAAAACTCATAAATCTAATTTTAGTAAACACGTGAGGGAGGACTTATCAACGTGGGGTAGGTATTAAGGTTGCCAGAGCAACTAATAAAGTACCAAGTATGCTAAAAATAACTACAGCTGGCGTTCCATGCCAGGGAATATGATGAGTATTAGGAAAGACATTTTCAAGAGTATTCAAAACAGCCAATTTCCTCTCTGCATTAGAGCGATTGAAACCACAATATGTTCTCACATCAAGATCTCCTTAATAAATTTCGAGATCCACCTATAGTCGGCTTTCTTCTCCCCATTGACAAATGGAAGAGCCAAGTGCGGTGTCATTATTACCGAGACTTCCACAAATGTCGATAAGAGGTCAGTGGAATCGATTGGTTTTATATGTAGTGTCTACTAGTGGAGTATCAGAGGCGTTTTACGAGATTTTATTACAATTAGGACACACGAAGACCAATCGATCAACACGATTATCTTTGTTTCTATTCTACAAAAAATTCGTTGCTCAAGTTCACGAACTAGCCACTGTACGGAGAAACCCTCCAAGTCACTTGATTCGTAAGCGTTGTCTCAAGTAATATAAATCTCTTTTTGTGAGATCAATGCTTCAGTCCTTCATAATGGGGGTTTTTTTCCTCCCAAACATGCAATACTGATTTCATTTGATAGCTCCTCCCACGACTAGTCCATCTTTTATTTTCCTTCGTTTTCTGTACAATATAAATTTCTATTTTACGTGTCTTTTTTTTTAAGACCCAACGAAAAGATTCATGCTAGAAAAGTGAGATTAAATTGAAATATTAGTAGAGTGGGTGACGAAGAGTGAGCTAGAAGAAGGGGTTCACAAACGTCACCCAGCACTGAAAAAGTCGACAACATATCCTGAAATTGGATGGAAGAGGCGAGAGTGGGCGAAAAGGCTATATATTGATCGGAAACTTGAGCAGTGGATGACCATTCTTTGGTCAG
Source organism: Oidium heveae (assembly GCA_003957845.1). NCBI lineage: Eukaryota > Fungi > Ascomycota > Leotiomycetes > Helotiales > Erysiphaceae > Oidium > Oidium heveae. Next base: position 155,815 of record QVIK01000016.1, on the reverse strand, counting down.
ATGAAACTAGGATGAGCATTTAATTAAATATTGACAATAACATGCATTACAAGCGCGGTTACTGTTGTGAATAGCAAGGCCTAATCAGGTGTTGGAAGATTAGAGATCATGATATAATTCAGACAAGGTTCTGTAATTACAGTAATCAGCCAAGTTTATGTAGACTTGTATGAAATGAAGAACTAAGGCATCTTAAATAATATTTATGTTAATAAGCAAGCAGTAAAGAATCAACTTAATGTCAGTAAGTGATTTATGCAATAACAATATTAGATTGGAAACTCAATGAGTTTAGTTATGGAGCAGGATAGATAGATACCTGCTTTTACCCTCATTGTAAGAAACAACTTAATATCAGTATTTTTACTATTATTATCTTCACAAATATCAATCTCATACTTAACGTATCCTCCATTACATTCTACTCGCAAGATTGGCATCCTGTCACAATTTCCTCACTCATAACTGTACCCAGTTACCAGTGACCATGGTCTTGTTTTCGTCACCAAAGATGTATTCAAAAAAAGACATCTCTTTTCAATCTTAAGCTAATTAAAAAAAAAAAAAAAAACCAAAAAAAAACCGAATTAAGTATTCTTTAATTAATTTTAAAACCAGTTATTTATAACAAGTTTTTGAAATCAGTTCTTAAATAGCATTGACATCCTACCAATTGTATATATATAAATTTTCAAGCCCTATATTTCTATCAAAATTTGACTTTAATCGATGCTCTATTCGGAATGTAAGGAAATTTTGAATTATTTCTAGAAATTTTATTATTTAAAAGGGGTAGAGGAATCTATCTGTATATGCAGAATTGGATATAGGTTGAACAAAGACAAAAGGATTTCCCCCCCCCCCCCCCAAACGGCAGAAGCTCAATCCATGACAAAAGACATAGATAGTAACGTTGAAGAGAGATTTGAGCTTGATATGATTATCAAAACCTTAGTAAACAGTGAAATGTTCAAGAAAGGCAAAAAATTTAGCGTGTGTCGGTTAGATGTTAGTATTAATGATTTTGAGGATCTAATTCGCACACGTCTATTATCCAAGTTCATCTATTTTCGCAGTAACAGTGAGCATCTGGGCCACAAAACAACATTTGTTTTGATCAAGATGTTTAAGCCAGATTGGTGCCAGATTACCAGTAACTGGTGAGGGGATAACAGGCTCGGTCTTACAGCTGCGGACACTCAAAAACGGCAACCTCCCCCTCCATGAAATGAAACAACCTGTTATAGGTGGAATAAGATATCAGAGGGTTAAAATGAGCGAAATTTGCACGAAGTCCAAATATATAAAAATATAGTTGATCGATAAACATAACCTTCCATTAAAAAAAGTGGGTCTGAGTGAATGTCGTTTTGTGTAGTCAAAAATCTTTATTTCCTAAGACGTGATATGTCCTATGAAAAGGCAATCCTGTTGTGGAAAATCTGGATTAAGGACAAAGACGAAAACCAACGAGCAAAGATGAGACTTAGAAAATTGAATGAAATCTCAATCTAATAACGTATCGATTTAATTGCTATTCACATTAATCCAAGGTCTTGATTCACAATGTGGCCTATAGGAGGTATCCTACTAACATTTGCGATTTAAACCTATCATGGCGCAGTCAGCTTTACCAGGGCTTCATCAATAGTATAGCTGACTGCGCCATGATAGGTTTAATACGAAAATGTTAGTTGAATACCTCTTACTTATAGACTATGTTGTGAATCAAGTGCTTGGATTGGTGTCACTAGCTATTTGTTCGATAGGATAATAGTTGATAGAACCAACGCACAGAACATTGCTGATCCTGAAGATCACCGTTAAAAGACCCTTACCATTACACATGTTTACCACTATTATCAAATATAGCCTTGATTCTTGCAGCATAGAATCAACAAGGTTTTTCATGTTATCCTAGTTTGCCATCTTGTCTCAGGCTTATTTGAAAATAATCCGTATTCACATCCTGACTGCTGCCCTATTAGACTATACTGTGGATGAGATGAACTATCCTCTCACTGTAGCGTTTAGCATTTACTGGACCTTAATCTTTCCTTTAAAACAAGCAAAATCCTTCCTCACTCCCTAAAAATGTCCTTAAAACTTCCATACAATTCGCCTTCGGAGTTTGCTAGCTACACATGTGATGTCGTATATAACATTAATTCAGAGTATTCGCAGTCAATTTTCTTATTCCAAATAAAGATGATTTCTAGTGAATTCATACCGCTTTCTCAAATTTTCTGGGAAAAGTGGAGGTTTCGAGGCAGTAATTGAACGAGTTTACTCCTCTTCTTCATTTGCCGTTTAATAACCTTTCTACTCAGACCCAGGTGCGGTAAGACTAGATTCATAACCCCAAAGTAGGGCATATAACTGCTTTCTGGAGAATGAGCTATAAAATCTTCTAGGTCGTCGATTTTTGCACTGGTAAGTAAAGATTTCCACCTGTTAGAATTTCTAAGGGGTGAGTTCGGTAGTATTCATAGCATGTTGAACTTGTCTATGAGTGATATCGGGTCGTTTTGCAATCGTACTTTATGAAAGACCTTTTTTGGGTAAAGTTCTCCGCTGACAATTTGTAAAAACAGATCTAAGGCATTTTTTTGATGTCAGAGACACTTGTATGTATTTATTTCCAGTCGACTATTTTGCTTATTTGTGGAATCTTGATGATTGTGAAAGTGTTGGTGGTGGGTTCATCTTTTGGATAATCTTAGTGATCTAATACTTTGTCTCCTGTGCTAAAGCTCGCTAGATTACACAATTCCTGAGTTGTATAAAAACTAGTTGCTATGCATAACTCTCACACAAAATTAATAGGCCTGATAATTTAGGCAGATAAATTTTCGACTCTTTGATAGGTCGGGGCTTACAAGTCCAGAAGCGTTATCCCGCTGTAGTCAACCCCTGCTAGACCCACTACACTATGCCCAAGGGGGAGATACTAATTGCCCAAGGTATCAGGTATTCGAAGCAAACTATATTCGAGATCGCTTCAGGGGTGTACCCCTAAATATGTTTTGTGGCCTTAGGTTCTAGGCAGAGATTTGCACCAGTAATTTCCCCGTAGTTCGGTACCGATTTATTTCTCTCCCTGAAGATATCTCTTGCCATACTACTCTAGCTTCGAGTTTACTATATACTATTCCTATGATATTGGAAGCAATCTATATGTGATATAGTTTCACGACCTTAAGAGTCTTATTTTGACAATACCAGAAAGAAGTCGGGCTGTTTTGAATGCTTGCGGTGAACCTACTAGATTCTTGTCATCTTTAATTGTGTACTTTATTGATAAAGAAAAATTCGCTAAATGTTACAAATCAGGCTTAAAGCCTATAATATAACATAGAAATAAAAATAGACTTGTGCTTCGAATTTTCTGGCCCATTTTTGCCATATAGATTTTAGAGTTCTACGAAGAGATCATGTGTAAATTAGGCTAGACTTGAAATTTTACACACCTTAAATCCCTATCTTAATTCATGCGGTGCTTCGAATACCGTGGGCATAGTATAGAATCTAAAACATCTTTTAAATTTCGAAGGCCTAGCTCTTAATAGGCTTACTGCAAAAAGCTAATGCACGTTGGCCGTTATTGAGTGGGGCGAGTAGGTACTTGGATGTAACAGTTGAATCTGACGGCTCAATAGCCATGATGAGCAACCGAACAAATAGCCTATGCTGATCATCATAGGCCACTCGTTTCTCCATATCTAAGCAGGTCTCGGGAAAATCTAACGCCGAGACCGACGGGAACCAAAAGATCATATGTTCATCAAATTTATCTTGGATGGGGAATGAGGAACGAAGGGTGATAAAATACTTAATGGATAAGTAATGCCAGATTATGGGCAAAAATCTATTGATGATAGATTAAGGAAATTGAAGATTCTAAACTGAAAAGTGGATAGGAAATATTGTCGTCCCGGAGTCGGGGCAACCCTGTCTTAAAAGAGTCGAATGCAATCGCGCTCGTCCTCATTATTAGATCTATCAATGTACACATTAACAACACTTGTAAAAGCACATTAGAAATTATACTCATAAATTTTATACAGTCATTCATTCATTCATTCATTCATATAAGTTCTGCAAACACTACATACACAGAGAGAAGAGAAATAAGTTAAAAAAATAGTATATACAAGTAAAAATTATAAAAATAACGAAAAAATAGTAATTAGTCTTGAGAAATTCATTTTGATACCCTGCCATGAGACTAGGTCGTATCTTCGACACTGAAAATTTCTAATTTCTTTATAATGAAATAAAATCTCATGAGCTAAATTTACTTGGAAATGGTAATTGTCCGAACTAAATCCACATTTGAACTATTTCCAGTGAAAATATAAACTTTATTACGCATCACACGGGAAATTGGGAGAGCATAAGATGGTGAATTTTCTTTCTCTTCTGAAGTAGATATTTTTTTCGTTTCTTCTTTATCGACTTCATTGATTGGGGTGGAATTTTCTGTAAGATTTTTATCAGAAATTGGGAGGACGTTAGAAGGTAAGTCTTGATCCCCTTCTAAAGTTGACGTTTTTTCTTTTACTTTTTGGTGGACTTCGTCAAGTAAAGTAGGATTTTCTGCCAGGTTTTCATTGCCTTTTTCTGTAGAGTTGGAAATTGGGAGGGAATTTGAGGGAAAGTCTTCCTTATTTCCATCATCTTTTTTATCCTCTTTCTTTTCTTCATCCCCTTCTGAAGTTGATGTTTTTGCTTTTACTTTTTGATGGACTTTGTCAAGTAAAGTAGGATTTTCTGCCAGGTTTTCATTGCCTTTTTCAGTAGAGTTGGAAATTGGGAGGGAATTAGAGGGAAAGTCTTCCTTATTTCCATCATCTTTTTTATCCTCTTTCTCTTTTTCATCTCCTTTCTCTTCTTCACATCCTTTCTCTTCTTCTTCATCTTTCTCTTCTTCTTCGTCTTTCTCTTCTTCTTCATCTTTCTCTTCTTCTTCATCTTTCTCTTCTTCTTCATCTTTCTCTTCTTCTTCCTCTTTCTCTACTTCATCCTCTTCATTCTCCTCATCTTCTGATGAAACTGTTTTTTCTTTTATCTTTTGAGGAATGTTGTCGGGTGTTGTAGCATTTTTCGTAGAGTTTTTATTGCCTTTCGATGAAGTAGGAGAGCCAGAATTCTTGGGTGGGTTGTCACTCGCTATTTTTGGAGATGCCTTTGGATCAATCATGATTTGACCTTTGCCCTCTAGCTGGTCCTTAACAGCAACCGTATTCGCTTTATCTTTCCCACCCTTAGTGGTCATAACACCGGTTGCACTGAAAGCCTTTCCCTCATCTGACTTCGAGCCATTGGAACTCCCCGATGTGACACTGTCTTTTCTATTTGCTTTACATTCAGCACTTGGTGACTTATCCGTTGCTTCTTCTCCTTTGATTTCTTTGTTTTTGATTATGTTGTCTAAAGCTTCCTTTTTTGTGACAAATTTCTCCTTAGTTACCTTCTCCTGGCTAAATTTCGACTCTGAATCCTTATTTGCGGCTGCTGTGTTGTTGTTGGCTTGTTTTATTTTATCACTCTGCACGCAGGCCTTATCTTCTTGGTCCTCACTGACTTTCTTCGCACCTATAGGTTGACTAGCCTTAGGGGCTGACTTTGACTGCATGTCAATATCTATACAAGTGGTATAAGACTCATTCTTAAATATATTTCCTCCTTGGTCTAATGTAGGCCAGTCCCATACCCAGTAAAGTGTATAGGTACCATTACTTCCTGCATCTGATGGAAGCTGTACAATTGCCTGACAAAGAACTTCGGGACTCTCAGCGGCGCTTGCAAATCCAAGTGCTTTAGCACGTGTTTGAGCAGTGCTCTCAGAATTTGGTTGATAGCATTGGCCATCATCAAAGGGTCGAGTTGCAAGCAACTTACCGTGTTTATCTCCCCCACTTCCATCCACATTCCAAATTTTATGAATTCCAAGGAAAGTATCTTTAGGCGAGGGATTATTCGTTCCGTAAATGAAAACAGTCCCCCTTCCTTCTGGCTTTCCATCGGTGGTAGCGAATTTAGTAACATGACCATTCTCATGGTATGCTAAGGAGACGTAATCTTTTGGTGAGGCTGATAGCCTTGGGTGTCCAGCACTCTGAACTTGATTAACTTGCGTATCTTTGCAGATTAAATCTGTCGGCAATATTTCATTTCCAGCACCCCGTCCATTTGGTGGAAGTAGATATGTGTTTGTTTTATCTGGATCAACACCTGCTTCTCGACCACCAAATCCTCGAGGAAATCCAGTATTTTGAAAGCCACCATCTGGTCCTACTAAGTTAACGGTTTCGACCCACGTGTGAGCAAATGTTTGACTTATAAAGATCAAAAATCGTAAGGATGTAAACGCCAGCGAATACTTCATCTTAATCATAATAGTTGTAAAGAATTGTATAAAAAAAGTACGTCTAGTACTAAACTATCACCTACAATAGCTAAGTCGTGACTCTTCTAAGTGTAGAGATGTTCCGATCCTTGCAAGAAAAGATGTTTTATATGATGATATTAGATAAGTATTGGTTTCTCAAAGAATCATTCCTGTCAAAAGAAATAGCCAAATTTGGAAAAAAGGAAAATAACGAAAGTAAAGAATAGAAAACCAAAAAGATTGCCTTTGAAGTGAAGAATGCAAGATATTCCGTTGAGGATTGATCTAGTCAATTACAATGGAAATATGGCAAATAAGGTAGATAGTCCGAGGAGATAAAGAGAAGACCATGGTTGTGATTTTATAAGTTACTGTTGTGATGGACAATTAACTTGAGCTTGAACAAAATGTCTTAAATGTGCTGTTGACTGGACTTAGAGGTCGTTGGCGCGTCTTTACTGAATGCTAAAAGGTGACAAGTAGATATCCAATCGTTTTTATCACAAAAGAAAAATAAATCTTTCAAAGAATCCAAATTCATCACCACAGGGTACTAGAACCAATCAAAGTAAGTGTAATAGCTCCAAAGCTGGTCTTGCTCGTCGGGAAGCTCATTGGATTGACAAAACAGACCCACACCTTTTTCAGGAACTGACTGCTTGTTCGAGCCAGTGGGCGGCTTAAGTGGTCCTGTCTGTTCCCGAAAGGACGTATGTCTCTGACTGACTGACTAGGGCCTGAAACAAATGAATAAAATGATCTTCTCAATGAAAATATGAAAATAAAACCTCAAAACAAGTGGTACGCAGGGGTCTCATGTGGTGCTACTAGTATTTAGAGGATGCACATTCGAGTACTCGTCGCATCGCCGGAGTAGGCGCAATGATTGGGAAAAAAAATTTCAATTATTATTCGGCGTCTTAAAACATGTCTCTACTCAATTATTTGCGCTATTGTTCTTTCATTGACATAGATTTTTTTGTATTTTGCTATTGGTATTGTTCTTTCCATTTTGCCAGATAATCGATTGGTTCTATTTGATATAAAATGAATAGGCGAAAAGATCAAAGGATAATGGCCTATTTCTAAATGACTTTATCGCAATGTTTAATTTAGATTTCGTTATTCTTTGACCATTTTCTTACGGGTGATACAAACCCTGACTTTTCAATGGTTAGTGATAACTTATGTCAGCAGACCATGTTACAAATATAAACTTGAATTAGTCATCCCCAGTGCTAAGCCATTATTAGTACAAGCGTCGTTGTATTTACAAAGAGTTCCACACCACATCCTTAATTATATTTCATACCAGCATGCGGGGAGGCCTTGACTAACTATCCATTACATTCGGAGCTTTGCCCAGCTAAAAGATCACACGCTCGGTATTATAAAAATGATTATTGGCGGTAAGTCAAAAGTTTACTTGGAATGATTAAATGGTTTTATTTCGAAGCATTGAGCCGCCTGTAGCAGATATTGTACTGAAAATAACTTCCAATCATACTGCAACTAATTCCTTGAAAAAGATTTTTGAATGATAATGATTTAGCATTATCTAGATCATATCATGTTCTTGACCTCCGAATTCAGGCCCGGAGGTACTTTTGCAAGAGTGGCCCAACCAATCAATTGTGGGTGAATATCTTCGTCGGCGAGTATCCATAATATGGTCGGTGCTAGACGACATAAATACACATCTAGATGGGAGACAGTCCGACTGTATTAGCGCCCGGCACATTATCATTAGAAAGCGAGATTATCGTCTAGCGCTTGAAGCCATGAATGCGTTGAAATCATGAATACCATTTTGTCTCTATAATGTGACATTGGGTTACATTTAAACTCTCGATTCGTAGCGCCAGTGTTCATGTTGTGGAATTTGCTATCTTCCTTGCATGAACTCAGCGCTTGTAATCATAAAATTCTCTATCACAATCCAGAAATCTATGTGTTATTATGTATAGACTTAAAAGTAAATTTAAATGTGAGAAAGAGGATGGTGCAAAAGCAGAATACCGTTTAGCTTGTAAAAGTAGCTAATCACCATCCCTCACTGAAGATAACTGAAAATTTTCGATACTGACACGGGAAGTTCACTATGTGATACTCATTTTCAAAAGACGTAGACTAGAAATCTAAAGATTTAATTTAGGAGCACTCTTTTTGATACAGTGACGTGAATGAATCAATGGCAAAAAAATGAGACCTACGAAAATTGGGGGTTGTTGCTTTCAAGTACTTGCGCCTAGCGTTAGAGGTAATTGTCACTCTTGCTTTGGGCAAATAATTTCATTTTTTCGACAACAATCACTTCCTACGTATGTTCGTAAATTAATTCTCAGATCGCCAAGACGGCATAAGAAATATATTTCATTCTAGCCAACCAGCCATATATCTGAGCTCAAAGATATGAACACTATAAGCCCTCTTTTGGGAGGTCTTCATTGACATGAGGTGAGATGAGATACGGGCTAGTTTGCTTAAAATAAATTTAGTCCAGTCAGCGTATATAAATTTGACCCAAGGATTCTCAACGCTGCGGAATGAAAAGATGTAATAGAGTGCCAAGAGCTTCTCAAATAGTAAGATCACATTCAGTATTTAAGTTATTTCGTATTGCTTATATAAAATAGAAATACATCGATCACTTCGATAAATGTAAAAAACCTGCCCAGATAATATTATCATATTTGCGTTCGAGGAATGTAAATCCCTTATCCTCCTAGCGTGTGTATTGTTGATTCGTTCTGTAAGCCTGGAATCATACGACAAAAACCATATACATGAGAAAAGTGATTAGTAGAGATATGAGCTATAACACACTTGTGCTTACTCGAGATATCCTCTAGCAATTCTTAACGCTTTTGCAACGATCTTTCAAAGATGCATATTATAGAAAACAGAAATAGATCAGAAGTTGGGTCAGTCATTCATACAGTCAGGGGCTCATGCTTTTTTTTTTACAGCATAGGGCTGAAGTAGAACAACGTTAAATATAGGCCTGGATGTCTGTGATTGGTGCATAAACGAGGAGCAATACAACTAATGACTGGGGATTTTATATGTATTACAGGGCGGCTAATATATTTGCCACCCATGCACCCTAGGCGCGCCCTTCCCCCCCTGGCCCTGTTTAAACCCTGCAAAACAAAATATTCGCGAAACAGCCGCGCTAAAGTTAATTTTCTAAATTTGGCGTATTAGAATATATGCCTAATATTTAAGGCATTCATCCCAGGAGAATGATCAGTTACAGATGGATGACGCTTGAAGTACTAATATTAGTCTTAACATTACTAGTATTGGTATACAAGACTTGAAATATAAATTTGGACGTAAAATTTTAACATTAGTTTAATTAGTTTAATTAGTGCATATTGTGACATTGAACTTGGTATCATAATTTTCGATTTTATCATTTGGAAAAATTCCGAGTAATCTTGTCAACAAAAATTATTATTTACAAAACATAATAAATTCTAAACATATATAAAATTTTAGAAAGTAAACAGGATAGATTTGCTTCAATACTGTAAGGATCATCACGCTTTAAGTGAACAATGTCCCCGATCATGCCCCGTAGAACGGCATCCTCGGCAGCTCTGTCTAATATGAACTAGAACTATGCACAAACTGCCGCATCGAAGTTGAGAGTTGTCAGAAGTAAGATATTGTCATTTATCAATAGTTGGTCTGGATTGCCACTACGCCATTACGCTACCGCATCAACAAATATGAGAAATAGTTCTAACGATTGTTCGCCAAGACACTACCAGAAAGTCCACAGCTTAGACCCAAGCAAAACCACATCAATGGCTACTTCCTGAAGACTAGAATCTAGAGCTCGATGAAGATCTAAGCAGTTTTCAGCATTGGAATGAACCCTTGAAAATCAGCGTTAGGGTCAAAACGAGCAGAGACTCTGGATCTCACCTACATATAAATATGCCGTACATACCTAGATAGAAAACATTAAACATATAAACTTACGTAGACACTATTACTAGTAATAAATTATTAACTTGTTTTTACGAAATAGATTTTTAATGCTATAACTTATTAAAAAAACTTAGATATTTAAAATTTATCATACTTGTGACAATGTCTTCAAATGCGATTACTCTGCCCCGAACTGATGCATCATCATCCGTTCCTACATCTCTTAATCCGAGACAACAAATCCATTATTATGTACCTTATATCACCTGTCTAATTGAGCTCACTTCTCTGTAATTCAATGATGCGAAAGGGCAGTTAAATAATTTTCCAGATGATAGTGGCGACGGTTTTGCCTGCTCGATTTCAACAACCAGAATATCAAAATCCAACGAAAATTTTCTCGTTTTGGAGAGTTTATTCACGTTGTGGTCTTGGTCGAGGATACGAAGAAAAGTCAGAGCCTGGAAAGAGAAAGTATGGATATGGCTTTAGGATGACGAATTAGCCGTATAAAGCTACCTTCTTTCGTCTCAAGGGGCGCGTAGGGTGGACTCTTGTGGTGATAAATAAATTACCACCATAACCATAAGCCAAGCGAAGAACCTTCGCTTTTTCAATTCTAGAAGCTTGATAAGGAGCCCTGCAAATCATAGCAGATACTGTCTGATACGAGGCTACACCAAGCCTCACCTTAACACAACTTCTCGAACGATGCTATCGCACTAATATGATAGATATAAGCTTAAAGAGAAATCTTTAGGCGAAGAAGATAGAATTTATGCACTTTTCGATGAGCTTGAGAGGGACTTTAGGTTGAGGAAGTGCATCTAGTCTTTTCTCACATTCCACCAATAGTGAGTATTCAATACTGTATTTTTTTTTTTTTTTTTGATACACAGTATCAGCTGGAGACAACCTAGAACATCTTTTTTTGCTCACCCGTATTCAATCGAAATGCTAAAGAACATCCGGATATTCATATGATTGACTGCGTCTATAAAACTAATGCTTTCAACACGCCTTTCCTTCACATCGTAGGCATTAAAAGCATGAAGTTAGTCTACGAAATTGCCTTGCGATTTCTTTTTAATGAGCAAGAGCTAAGTTATAATTTTGGTACAGAAATTTAATATAAACTGTTCACTTCCGTGGGCCGTCCACTGCGTTGTTTGATTACGGATAATGAGAAGGCACTTCAAAATGCATTAACAACTTTCTTTCAAGAACTGCCTCAACGATTATATCAATGACATTTGTCAAAAAATGTAGGATTTAGAGTAAATAGGATGTGGTCTCTTAAGTCAGCTACTGAGCAAGAGTAAAGAGTACTTATCGAATGCTGAGGAACATTACAAATAATATTTCAGGACCATCGCTTAGCCAAAGCTAAGAATTCCTTTGACGAAAAATGGAGCTAACTCGGAATGGAATAACAACCCTTCCTTGGCTTTTATAAACTACATCGGAAATTATATGATTTCACCACAGCTTGGGTGGGCTGACTGAAATTGTCAGTTTACAAATTCATTCGGCCAGACCTCTCCGTCCCCTTTAGAGGAGTCTCATCATTGATTAAAGTCTTTCTCAATAATAGAAAGGGCCATGCTTTCAACATTCTCTGTTGCAAAAATAGGACAAAGCGAAAGCTCTCCTTTGGCATACATTCTGTAGTTTAAAATTGTTCCTTTCCTTCCCATTGGTTTTAGTTTTAGTTTTTCAAAGTCGTTATTGTTTACTGTCGCGATCATGTACAGTTTAACGGGAATCTTATATTTCTCGCTCTAAATAGCAAACAAGGAACACGGAGAGCGCTAATACCGCTTTTCCATGTGATATTACTCACTCTAAGGAGATTCGCCGAAAATCTGGAGCCGATTATTTATTTATTCTATTTAAGGTCCTAGGCCTAAGCCATAAGACCAAGTACCTATCTACTATCCGTCCTACCCTATGTCGGCCAACGTGCATTAGTTCTATTATTTTGGTTAGTTTGTCTTAGATCACCAAACCAATAGAAATCCTCAAAAACATGCTATATAAATTTCAGAGGGTAATTTTATAAAATATCAAATTCATTAACGCTTTACCCAATTGGGAATCAACTCATATGACTTCCCAATTCGAACTTGAAAATCTGAGCTGAATCTCGACCTGACCCCTCGTCGGCCAGCGCCTTAGATTTCAAGAACAATAACACATAATTTAACAATCCTAACATTAAATTGAAACCATCCAATACAAACCATCCAATACAAACCAACCAGCTATTTTTTCAATGATTGCTACTTCCTTATTCTCAATATCGTATCATTTTTTTATTTTATCAACATGCTAAAATTTTAGTTTATTTTATTTTTAAATGTGAGTCTTTTGTTAAATTTATTTTTCTCAACTGCCATATTCAACTGACCGAATCTCTTAACTAAAAAACATGACTGACTTTTAATAGTTCTTATCAGAAACGAATTGACTTATCCTGAATAGGCATTCAAACAATCTACAGGAAGTCTTCTGCAAGTTGACAGCTAGTTTTAATAACAATATTTTACATAAATTTAAAATAGAAATTTGAAAAGGTTTAATGCAATTCTTACTTATCTAAACGAGACGTAACAGTTCGAATATCTTCCCCTCTCTCTCTACATAGAAAAAATATTTTTCAACTATTAAACAATACATCTAAGTGCCAGTGAATGAAACGCTCCTGAAGCCAGTTCAGAATTAAATTGGGAAGTCACATGGGTCGATTCCAAATTGGGTAAAGCGCTGATGGATGGAGATAACGTATTACTAGGGAAGTTCAGCAGCTGGGTTTATATAACCACCCCCTTTGGATTCTAAAACATTCTTTAAATGTGGAGAGCGTAGTTCAAATTAGGCTAGTAACAAAAACTAATGCACGTTGGCCGACATAGGGTAGGACGGATAGTAGATAGGTACTTGGACTTACTGTCCACATTGGGTACAAGACCGGCGGAGCCGATCGGGATCATGGCCTCAGGCATGCCCTACTCGTCCACGCCCGCTATTTACATAAAAAAAAAAAAGGGAAATGAAAGAATTTCAAATTGAAAGAAACGGTAGCAAAGAAAGGAAGAAACAGACATTAGGGCTAGCTTAGCATTTCACACACCAAGTTCAAACCCGCCATCTCAAGTTCTGGCATTCTAATAATAACTACTCACCTCGCGTTCAGCAGAGGATAAGTCAGACATTTAGCTATCAAAACAACCTGTAATCTCAGTAAAATCTTTAAATTTCTTGAAGCAGTTATATTCTGGAGCCGATTAGAATATAGGATAAATCAATCTATATATATATATATATATATATAAAATTGTAACAGGATATGAAAAAAGAACTCTTTTTTTTTTTTTTTGACAAAGATTTAACTCCACGGTCCAAATCCTTGCATTTTTGGAAGGTAAGAGCACGATACTCTTGTTCAATTTTATTCCCATTACTTTGGGGCTAATATGGCGGAACTTGTTGCGATATTCTAGACAGCCTCCTCACAGGGTATCTAATACTAGCTCAGATTGCGGGATGTGGGTACCTTTTAGCTGAGTACGGGGGGGGGGAGGGG